>JAHIAM010000021.1:0-121295 GCA_021605205.1 Aegilops longissima | reverse complement strand
CATACAACAACGTTACAATGCAGTTACATTATGAGTTTATAGTTTTGATGTACTGAAGGTTGTTGGAGTTCGGATGTGATCACGGACATGACGAAGTCTCGGAATGGCGAGACATAAGATTGATATATTGGAAGCCTATATTTGGATATCGGAATCGTTAGGGTAAAATCGAATTCTCTAGAAGATGCGGGGGTTCTGGAACCCCGGGGGGTTTAATGGGCCTACATGGGCCCTAAGGGAGAATAGGAGGGCGGCCGGGGGCAGGCGCGCCTCCCCTAGTCCGAATAGGACAAGGAAGAGGAGGCGGCCCCCCTTTCTCTTTCCCTTCCCTTCCTTCTCCAACAAGGCAAGAGGGGTTGTCCTACTCCGGTGGGAGTAGGACTCCTCGGCGCACCCCTAGGGCAGGCCGCATCTCCCCCTCCCTCCTTTATATCTGAGGCGGGGCACCCCATGACACACAAGTTGATCTTACGTGATCGTTCCTTAGCCATGTCGCGGTGCCCCCTCCACCATATTCCACCTCGGTCATATCGTAGCGGTGCTTAGGCGAACCCCTGCGTCGGTAGAACATCATCACCGTCACCATGCCGTCGTGCTGACGAAACTCTTCCCCGACACTTTGCTGGATCGGAGTCCAGACATCGTCGTCGAGCTGAACGTGTGCTAGAACTCAGAGGTGCCATAGTTTCGGTGCTTGATCGGTCGGGCCGTGAAGACGTACGACTACATCAACAGCGTTGATATAGCGCTTCGCTTTCAGTCTCAGTGCGTGGACAACACTCTCCCCTCTCGTTGCTATGCATCACCATGATCTTGCGTGTGCGTAGGAATTTTTTAAATTACTCGTTCCCGAACAATCCACAGGTGCATAGCTTCACTAATTGGTATGCGGATGAACACTTCTCCCAATCTCGGGCTTGGGGCTGCGGGGAGCAAGAGGAGGAGCTCGTTGGCAGCCATGTTGGGATGGATTTTTTTAGCGCGCTCCGATGAATGCTTTCATTGAGGGAGGATTGAGGAGTCTGGATTAGGGGTATCCGGACAGCGGACTGTGCCTGCGTCCAGGACTATTGAAGCGTGAAGATGCAAGACTCAAGACTTGGCCCGTGTCGGATGGGACTTTCCTTGGCGTGGAAGGCAAGCTTGGCGATCCGGATATTATATTTCCTTCCTTATAGCGACTCCATGTAAACCCTAGCCCACTCCGGTGCCTATATAAACGGAGAGGTCGATCCTTGAAGGCCGATCACAATTACAATCATACCATCATAGGCTAGCTCTTAGGGTTTAGCCTCTCGATCTCGTGGTAGATCTACTCTTGTACTACCCATATCATCAATATTAATCAAGCGAGGAAGTAGGGTTTTACCTCCATCGAGAGGGCTGAACACAGGTAAACACAATGTCCTTACTTCTTGTTACCATCAGCCTTGGCGCATAGATCGGGACCCCCTACGAGATCGCGGTTTCACACCGACATTGGTGCTTTCATTGAGATTTCCTGCGTAGCCAAATGCGCGTCGAGGCTTGATGGCTCCTCAATCAGCTTCAACGATGCTGTCGAGTGAGACTTTCCTCCCGGACAGATCTTCATGTTAATGACCGCCTGCGGAACCTTCGCTTAGCCATCTGGAAGCGAATCGGCGGCTATGCCCACAGCCACCGGTCAGGTTGGAAACCTGAACTACCTGGCGGACATCGCGGAGACTTGATCTTGACGGTTGGGCCCATGCCGAAGCACCGGATAGTCTCGGCGAGCGGCTTAGACCTGCCATCGGATGGCTCGGGGTATTGCCCCGTGGTATCTCGGACCTATATCCGGGCGGGCTGCGCTGCCTAGGGATGGAGGGATGGACCCGCCCCCATGTCGGCGCCCTCGCCAGGCGGTGGGCGAACAGGTCTTACCTGTGGTGGCCGCGACTCGAACCCTTGGATTCATATCCGGACGTCGGTTCAGTCCGTACACTCCCGAGCCCGTCGGGCGGGATGAGCTCGGTAATGGAGTTCACCGCTGCGGATATCTTCGGCACTTTCGCCCTTTGGCGACATCGGCACTCATTAAAGTCTCTCTCTTTGTCGGGAGGCTCTTGGCGAACTATATCCGACTTCGAGTGGGAGGCAGGCGAGGAAGGTCGTTGCCCACCCACCACCCACTTCATTGCCACGATCGATGACTTAGCGAAAGTCTTGAACCCGACTCGAAGACATCGGCGGTATGGGCGGCGATGCAGGAGAAGAACATGAACCACCGCACTTTGGGCGGTGGACAGCCCTCTTCTTATGATATATATATGGTGAACACTCCAAAGGAAACAAAGGCGATGAGGCAGCGGAGGATAAAACCTCGGGGAAAAAAGCAAAGAATGGGCCGCCGTGGCTTTCACTCAAGCCCGCCACACCAATACCGGCCGGAGGCGAAAACAATCCGAATGGTGCGAAGAAGAATACAACCCTGATCAGCCCACCTTGAGCAGGCGAGCAGGAGGATGAGCGGGTCAGCCCGGAGAAAGAAAAGCGGCGGGGCCGAATGCAGGAGGAGGACAGCTACATGCCCCTCAGGGGCGAGATTAGCCTCGGTGGCGGCGAGTTCAGCATGCCTAAGGATCCCGTGGGCGGGGCGCTTCAAGCGTCGGCTTATAGCCCGCTGCGAGGCCTGAAAAAAGAAACAACAACAACTCCAAGCTGATCAAGATCTGCTCACGAGATAGATGGATGGAAGTCACGGCGAGAGGAATACGGACTCGAGCACCATACGGCTGACGGCCACCTCGTGGCGGGATAAAAGCAACATACCAGTCCGCATACCAGCCAACACCCCACGCCAACATACTACGACTGGGGCAACAAAGCGGGACAGCCAAGATCGATCTATGGATGCGGGAGGCGCATACCGATGCTGCGACGAGGACCGTCACGCGGACACACCTTCAACAAGTCCGGCGGGCGAATATAGCCATCGAGCAATTGACCTGCGTAGCCACATAGCCAACCGCAGGCGCCGTGCACCCCTACGCTTCACTAATGAAGTAATGGATCATGAATTCCCGAAGGTTTAAACCGTAAACAGCCGAATCATGCGATGGCTGTGAGACCCGCAGTATGGATCGAAGATTTACTTCTCCACATTCACATGGCCCGAAGGCGATCTACCGCCATCAAGTATCTTCCACTTAAGCTCAAAAGGACCAGCACAGCGGCTAAACAGCTGCCGGCAAATTCTATTGGCAGTTAGGAAAACACGGAGGGCGCATTCCTCGACAACTTCGGGGCACATATATGCGACCACCCGCGCCGATGACTTGAGCCACATCACTCAACAGCCGGAGAGTCAGCCAGGAAATTCGGACTCGGTTCCTAACCAAAAGAACCAAATAGTTGGTTGCGGGCCTTGAAGCCCTAAGCGGCTTTCAAGCATAATATCGTGACAGTGGCTCGCTCAACACCTCGGCAGGAAAAACCCAAGTCCATGGCAATTCTCACAACATTAATGACCCGCTTTTGCATGGGCGAGGACGGTTGGTTGGCTCGCGGCAGCACTACACCACGGTCGGCAATTCGGATGGCGCGACAATAACGGCAAGCCCGCGGCGTATGCCAGACATAGCGGCGAAACAACGGCGGACACTAAAGACCACGACAGTCAGCGCGGATTCGGTGGGTCCAAGCCGGTCAGCGGAAGAAGCCGTTCTAAAGAAATAATCGAGGACCATCCAGTCTAGACCGCATCTTTGGGCGCTCGTGCCAAATTCATGGCACCCGGACAAACCAATAACCACACCAATAGAGATTGCTGGGTATTCAAACAGGCCGGCAAGATAAACATCGAAGACAAGGACAAGGGCTGCTGGCGGCAGCGATGAGGAGCCCGGCGTCCAGAACGAGGGGCGAAGAATTCCCCGTGTGAAAAGCGGTTAACATGATCTCGCCACCAACATCCCCAGCGGGAAGAAAGTGGGCACTAAAGGGACTTCTATGCGATGGAGCGATCGCCCCAAATTCAACCCATGGTCAGCTTGTCCGATCACTTTTCGATCGTGGGATCACCCTACTAGCATCCGTCATGGTGTCTCACCGCATTGGTCCTAGACCCAATCATTGTGGATTCCACCTCACGGCGTCCTTATGAATGGCGGCGACCTAAACCTGCTTTACCAAGACACGGTCATAAAATGGGCATTGACCCTCAAGGATCAAGCCCACTAAAACCACCTTTAAAGGTGTAATTCCTGGGTAGGGGCCCGCTATGCGGGCTCTATAACATTGGAAGTGGTCTTGGATCTCCGGATAACTTCCAAAGCAAAGAGTTAATCTTCGATATCGGCCCTTCGCGGTGGTTACCATGCCTTGCTCGGAGGAACCGCATTCGCTAGATTCAATGCGGTACCACACTACGCATATATCAAGCTCAAGATGTCGGGACGCGCTTGGTCATAACGGTGAGCGGAAATATGGACCGCTCCTACAAGCAGAAGAACATCTTGCAGCCCTTGCGGCGGAAGTACAATCTGACCTTCTCCAATAAACCAATCCGGCGACAACAACCGAGCCGCGATCAAGCGAGTTGGAGCACCCACAAAGGATCGTCGGGCACACCAAGGCGTGACTAGCAGTCCGACCTCCGCTTAAGCCCCATCAAAGCAGCATTCATGCCACGTGCACACAATTCGCACTTAAAATACCATGGGCATAGGCGGAGGCACATCAGCGACTTCGATCAATAGTGCGGGTAACGCCAAATATTTTCATACTCTTTCCCTCTTACCTTCGGGACACGGCGTTGGCGCATCCACAAAAAGCCGACTTGCGGACTTATAGGAAGAGACATCCAAGGAGGCAATAGGCGTTGTGCATGAAGGAAATACCCAGGTGGAATCTATTTACGATCATTATACACTTTATCTACGAACACAGCACCTTTGGATAGGACATGTCAAATAGTCCTATTTTATCTACGCTAGCGTACCCATTGTAAATGTGCGCTTAAGCGTATTTTTCGTCAATGGGAGATTATATATAGCGTCAGCTTATTTTTCTTATTTGAGCATTTTTATTTTGCATCTGTACACCTTAGTGCGGCGGTTTGCAGGGCTTCTTATGGCGCCCACTATATGGCAACTAAAGTCCGAACACTTTCAGCGATCACGGCACCACGAACTTATAGCACTATATGCATCAGCTCCGAATCATGTCTTGGGTCTCTGATTGGGATAGCCCGGCTCCCTTGTTTTGGTGCCTTCGTTCCGTTATATCGGCTAAGGTAGCGCAGGAGAACTCTGCGATTGTGTCCGGTTCTTCGGACGAGCACCTCGATGAAAGCGAAGCCCGACCGGCATGATGTGGCGAGCTGATGCGCTGTTTGAAGGTTTTAAAATCCTTAAAGATTTTTCGCTTTAGGAGATAAATCGTATTTGTCGATCTAGGCATGTATAGCGCCCCAACTCGTATACGGATTCTAGGGCTTGAAATTTAAAATTGTAGACTTCTATGGCTAAGTGAAAGTTATAAAGCCGCATAGTCCGATTGCCTTGTTAGCTGTGCGGACACCTCCTTAAGGACCAAACATTTGGGTAAAGAGTGTCCAGGTTTTCCACGAACACCCGAGTGCTAGTCACGTGGGGCGAAGCCGACGGCTGGCCTACTTTGAGATTTTATAAACAGCCGCACAAAAGGTAATATTTTAAATAACAAAAGCGCTACATAAGCGCAAGTAACCGTCTTTAATTACAAACATGAGAAGTGAATTCATTCAAATATGGCGTCCTTGGTACACTCATTGTAGCGAGGCGAGCACCCTTCATCACGCCATCGTAGTACATTTTGGGATGGCGTCGTTTTACCCTCAATGGCCGTCCTTGACCAGCTTCTCGCATCCAGCTTGCCCCAATGCACCTTGGCGGGCAAGAGCTCGGCGGGCACCTTCAATGCAAACAGATCGGCAGTCACTTCAAGCCGCGGGCAGATATCCACCATCCGGCAGTCGGGCCAAAGTAGCTCTTTGGGCGGAGCTCACCAAGCCACATCCGGACTATGAAGTCCTTCATAGCCGATTCGGCCGCTCTGTGGAGTTCGATCAAGCGCTTGGGTTGGTCGCTCGGAAGGCATCGGATGATCGGCTGACATCTTGGGACCAGAACAACTTCTCCGTTGAGCTCCCTCACGGGCGCGATAGAACTCCGCTTGCGTCGAGGCGCTGCGTGGCAAATCTGCAAATTATTACTTAACTCAAAGCCCGTCGGGGAGGCTTGTGCAGGCTTGGTTAGTCCGCTTTTGGTGGACACGACCTTTTGAATCACCGCACTCATAAAATGCGGTGCTCCTCTTCCATGGGCGCCTCGAAGCACTTCCACGGACTATCCGGCGCCATTGATGCGGCGAAGTCCTTGGCAGGCGGCTCGCCCTCCCTAACGAGGCTGCTGCCCAAGTCGGAACCGTTGGAGGTTCGGGGCAGTGTTCGATCGAGTCCGCCTTGTTGCGGCTCTCGTTGACATGATCCGTGGGGATCTTGAACCCCGCATGCCCGACATCTGGAATCCCGCCGCGGGGCGTCTCCAGAGTCACCTCCCCCTGCTCTGAGAGCCTTCGGGACAACACCTATGTTTCATCTGCGTGTGGAGGGGTAGTGGCCGTCGGGAGCGAATTTATCGCTGAATCGCTCAAGGACCCGGAGGAGGATTCCTCGGGGTGAGCCCTGGCTGGACTGCATATATGTTCGGCACTATAAGTACAAAAACTATGAAGTAAAACCACGGTAGGATGTGGGCACTTACGGTCGCACCGGGGGCTTGCCCCGGGGTAGCCACCCCTCCTTGTTGTAAGCGGCCGTGGCGGAATAGTCCGGAAGGGTTACCTTCCCTTCTTGGGCCTTGACCTCCCCCTCAGGGGCGGTTTCCTCTTCCCCCCTAGTGCGGGGAGGTGGAATTTCTTCTTGATTCCCCCTGCCTCCGCGAGAGGAATGTGTCTCGTTGTTATCCGGACGACAGAGGAATATGACCTTGCACGATGGCCTTTTCCAGCCCCACAGCCCGCTTGGCGGGCCCCTCATCCTTCTCGGATGGGCGTCTTCTTCTTCTTCCTCCTCCCTTCGTGGGAGAGTCCGCCTCGTCATCTTGGACGAGGCTTGAACGCAACCTTACGCCGGAGACCCTTCCTGGTCCCCGGGGCCTTCTTCTCGGCCTTCTTCTCCGGCACCTTGTACGGTGTCGGGACTAGCATATCCGTTAGGAGAGCATCCGTTGGATCTTCCGGCAACGGAGCCGGACAGTCAATCTGCTCTGCTGTCTTCACATAATCCTGAGGCAAATATATATAAATACTTAAAACTACCCCATGAATGTATTGGGAAAAAACTAAACTCGGTGGTGGTCCCAAAACTCACCGGATTTGGGGGCCCCGCTGCATGAAGTCCGCGGTCCTCGGATGTGGGAGGAGGTACTTCGGAGGCCTTGAACAACACTTTCCATGCGCCTTTGTGCGTCATGCCGTGAAACTTCGGGCGTCGGTGTTGGCGGGGCGAACTCCCACAGTTGCGCCCGCCTTTGGCGGGGCAGGATCCGGCGAACGAGCATGACCTGGATCACATTGACAAGCTTGATGTTCTTGTCCTTCATGCTTTTGATGCATGTCTTGAGTCTGGCCAGCTCCGTGGAATCGCCCCAGGACAGGCCCTTCTTTTCCCAGGAGGTGAGCCGCATGGGGATTCCGGATCGGAACTCGGGGGCCGCCGCCCAGTTGGCGCCATGCGGCTCGGTGATGTAGAACCACCCCGATTGCCATCCTTTACGGTCTCCGCAAAGGCCGTCCAGCCAGAGTGACGTTAGGCATCTTGCCCACCATGGCCCCTCCGCACTCCGCTTGTTGGCGCGTACAATCTTGACTTCACGCAGAAGATTTGCAGCCTGGCGAAGTGAGGCGAATGCGGAGAAAGCCTCGCAAACAACGATGAACGCCGAGATGTTGAGGCGAAATTGGGGCTAGATCATGGAAATCTAGCCCATAGTAGAACATGAGCCCAGACGAAGGATGGGTAAATCCCAGTCCACGGACGAAGTGGCGACGAACCACGACCCTCTCGTGGGGTCCTAAGGTCGGAATGACCTGCCCAGCGTCCGTGGCCGGGCGCTATGTCTGTGACCAAGTGTCCGCCGCCCAAGAAGATCTGTGATGTGCTTCTCCTCGGCGGTGGAAGCCACCCACTTGCCTCCTGCTCCGGACATGTCTAGCTGTGCGGAGGAGACTTGGGCTTAGGCGCTGGGCTCGAGGAGGTAAGTGGGCGAGAGAATGAAGGGCGTGGGTAAAATGAGGACATCTTGTCCCTTTATAGAGGCGACAGCGGTCGCCTCCCACTTGCCCGTTAGAATCGCTTGCTTCCCAAGCGCCCACGATTAATGATGTGGTGGGATTACCCGTACCCGTATTGATGAGAATCCCGTAATGAGGGGCACGATCTACGCTTTGAAAAAGGCGTGTCAAGGAAACTGCCTCACAATATGCGCTGTGGCTGGTTGTGGAAAGAGCGGTTCGAATAATGACCGACCGTAGTGACACGTCGCGTTGCCTAAAAGTTGTCGACAGATTGCATTTGTGAAACATCATTCTCTCTCGGTGGCATCTGAAGATCATCTTGTGGATCCGGACACGGTTTGAGTGTTCGATAATTACCTTGGAGTATTCGGAGAAGGAACCCGCCCTGCAATGCCGAAGACAATATTGCGCGCCGGACTCATCGTCATTGAAGCCTGGTTCAGGGGCTACTGAGGGAGTCCTGGATTAGGGGGTATCCGGATAGCCGGACTGTGTACCAACGTCCGGACTATTGAAGCGTGAAGATGCAAGACTCAAGACTTCGGCCCGTGTCCAGATGGGACTTTCCTTGGCATGGAAGGCAAGCTTGGCGATCCGGATATTATATTTCCTTCCTTGTAACCGACTCCATGTAAACCCTAGCCCTTTCCGGTGCCTATATAAACCGGAGAGGTCGATCCTTAGAAGGCCGATCATAATTATAATCATACCATCATAGGCTAGCTCTTAGGGTTAAGCCTCTACGATCTCGTGGTAGATCTACTCTTGTACTACCCATATCATCAATATTAATCAAGAAGGAAGTAGGGTGTTACCTCCATCGAGAGGGCCCAACACAGGTAAACACACATGTCCCTTACTTCTTGTTACCATCAGCCTTGACGCACAAATTGGGACCCCCTACCCGAGATCCGCCGGTTTTCACACCGACAAGGATGGTGTGGTTTGGATCTGACAACCCTCGTCTCTTTAATAGATAGTTCATTCACATAGCTGGGGTGGTAAATGTAAAAACGCCCTGGCTCCTCGCATTCGCTTGACACGTGGGAGATGGCTGTTATTGGACGCAGAAGCCAAGAAGCGCAACACTTATGAGAAGCCGGACGCTATTTAACAGGTATTCAGAGTTTGAAGAAGAACCCTCCTTGCAATGCCGAAGACAATCTGCGCGCCGGACTCATCGTCATTGAAGCCTGGTTCGGGGGCTACTGAGGGAGCCCTGGATTAGGGGGTATCCGGACAGCTGGACTATTTCCTTTGGCCGGACTGTTGGACTATGAAGATACAAGATTGAAGACTTTGTCCCGTGTCCGGATGGGACTCTCCTTGGTGTGGAAGGCAAGCTTGGCAATACGGATATGTAGATCTCCTTCCTTGTAAGCGACTCTGTGTAACCCAAGCCCCCTCCGGTGTCTATATAAACCGGAGGGTTTAGTCCATAGGACCAAGAACAATCATACCATAGGCTAGCTTCTAGGGTTTAGCCTCTCCGATCTCGTGGTAGATCAACTCTTGTAATACTCATATCATCAAGATCAATCAAGCAGAGTAGGGTTTTACCTCCATCGAGAGGGCCGGACACAGGTAAAAACATCGTGTCCCTGTCTCCTGTTACCATCTGCCTAGACGCACAGTTCGGGACCCCCACTCGAGATCTGCGGTTTGACACCGACAGCCATCTTGGGCTTCAAGCTCAAGGACAAGGTGAAGACTACATTACTGCATGCAGGCCAAGGGCGATGTCAGGACTCACGTTGCTCAGAAGGAGAGTCGCCAGCGCGACAAGCAGATTTTGAGGAAGCTTGGCGAGCACTTCTCGAGTTGGTCTGACAAGTACATCACACCTGAGGCTGCTTGGATGAAGAAGAAGGGCTATCAGTGGGTTGAGTCAGATGAGGAGTCCATTCCTGCTGCTTCAGAGGAGGAGACTGTTGGGTGATCATTTTAGTGGGAGCTACCACCTGTGTCTTAGGTGTCCTCTCTGCCTTTTTGGTGTCTCGGTGCCAAAGGGGGAGAGAGAGTAGGATTTGTGAGTATTTGTCTCTTTGCTTTCATTGAACCTTCATTGCTTTGGTTTGTGTTATTTGCGTGTGAGACCACGAGACTTATCCTGTCATATGGTGTAAGACATATGCCTTCACTCTTATCTATTTATTGTCAAGTATGTTTAGTAGCTTGTGAGTTTATTTTTTCTTATGCCCTTTTCATCATGCTCACTTGCTATACCTTACTTCCATGCTTAGTGTCACTTATATTGTTGCAAGGATTGCCTTGTCTATAAAATATAGGGGGAGTGTTGATCCTAGTATATGTGCTTTGCAGTCCAAAGCATATCTATAGAATGCACACATCTAGGAGGAGCTTGTATATATTTTATAGATTTTGGGTTTGCTTATGCTCATTATATATCTCTATGTGCAAATCTCGTATTGTCATCAATCCACCAAAAGGGGGAGATTGTAAGGGCATATTTCTCCCTAAGTTGTTTTGGTGATTGATGACAATCCATTTGCGGACTAATCGTGTGCATTGAGCATTTCAGATATCTCATGTCTAGGCACAAGTTGATTCTGTGCCCCTCAGAGCCTATCGAAGATGGCGGTTCTCTACACAAGTTGATTCTGTGCCCCTCAGAGCCTATCGAATATGGCGGTTCTCTACGCTTCGAAAAGTTTAGGGTGGAATCAACACGTACATGTCTGTTCCTTTGCAACACCTTTCCTTCGCTTCGATGGGGCACCATCCGGCTATCCATGTCTCTACAATATGTAGGCTGCCAAATGCTAAAGCTTCTATGGCGGTAGTAACGCTCCTGGTGAGCGGTAGTACCGCTGTCTCCAGCCCTGACGCTGAAGCATGCAGAAGTAGGCGCGGATGTAATTTTTTACATCCGTCCCTACGAGGTATGTGACGCCCCCGATTCAATCGTACACTAATCATGCACACAAATGTGTACGATCAAGATCAGGGACTCACGGGAAGATATCACAACACAACTCTAAAACATAAATAAGTCATACAAGCATCATAATACAAGCCAGGGGCCTCGAGGGCTCGAATACAAGTGCTCGATCATAGACGAGTCAGCGGAAGCAACAATATCTGAGTACGAGACATAAGTTAAACAAGTTTGCCTTAAGAAGGCTAGCACAAACCGGGATGCAGATCGAAAGAGGCGCGGCCTCCCGCTGGGATCCTCCTAACTACTCCAGTGGTGCGTCGCCGCCGGGCTGCACGTAGTAGTAGGCACCTCCGGGGTAGTAGTCGTCATCGACGGTGGCGTCGCTCCTGGGCTCCATCGTCTGTTGCAGCAATCGGAAAGAAAGGGGAAAGGGGGAACAAGGCAACCGTGAGTACTCATCCAAAGTACTGCAAGCAAGGAGCTACACTACATATGCATGGATATATGTGTAAAGGGCCATATCGATGGACTGAATCGCAAATTCGAGAATAAGAGGGGATAGCTAATCCTATCGAAGACTACAACCGGCAGCCTCCGCCTTTGCGAAGATGTAGCAAAGAGTAGACCAAGTCCTCAAGTAGCATCGTATAGCATAATCCTACCCGCGATCCCTCCTCGTAACCACGAGAGAGCGACCACCGGGTTGTATCCGCACTTGGAAGGGTGTGTTTTATTAAGTATCCGGTTCTAGTTGTCATAAGGTCAAGGTACAACTCCAAGTCGTCCTGTTACCAAGATCATGGCTATTCGAATAGATTAACTTCCCTGCGGGGTGCACCACATAACCCAACACGCTTGATCCCATTTGGCGGACACACTTTTCTCGGTCATGCCCGGCATGCGGAAGATCAACACGTCGCAGCCCACCTAGGCACAACAGAGAGGCCAACCGCGCCGGTCAAACCTAAGCGCCAGGGTCTCGGGCCCATCGCCCATAGCACACCTGCATGTTGCGTCTGTGACGGCGAACTAGCACCCTTAATACAAGAGCAGGCTTACGTTCCAATCCGGCGCGCGCCACTCAGTTGCTGGCGTCATGAAGGCTTCGGCTGATACCACGACGCCGGGATACCCATAACTACTCCCACGTAGATGGTTAGTGCGTATAGACCAAATGGCCGACTCAGGATCAAATACCCAGATCTCGTTAAGCGTGTTAAGTATCATGCTGAACGCCCGAACAGGGCCAGGCCCACCTCTCTCCTAGGCGGTCTCAACCTGCCCTGTCGCTCCGCCTCAAAGGTCCACTCGCGGGTGCTCCACAAGCCGACCCGTCTTTAGTCACCACATGTATCATGTATAAGTATATAGTATATACCCGTGATCACCTCCCGAGTGATCACGGCCCGATAGTATAGCACAGCAGACGGACAAGAATGTAGGGCCACAGATGGAAATACTAGCATCCTATACTAGCCAAGTAGGAATGCAGGTAAGGTATCAACAGAAGTAGCAAAAATAGGCTATGCATCAGGATAGGAATAACGGAAGCGAAGAACATGCTACACTACTCTAATGCAAGCAAGATAGCGGAGAGTAGGCGATATCTCGGTGATCAAGGGGGGCTTGCTGGTTGCTCGCAAGAGAGAGAATCGTCAACTCCGTGGTCGAACTAGGCAGCAGCGTCGGGTCTCAGTAGTCTACCGGAGATAAGAGGGGAAGAAACAATGAATACAATGCAAACATAAACACGACGATCGTGACGCGACAATGGCAGTGCTAGGTGTGCCCTAACGTGGTATGAGGTGGTACCGGTTAAGGGAAAGCGTCAGGAAGTATTCCGATGTTTAGCGTTTTGAGCGAAGCCGGGGGAAAGTTGCGAGTTTGATAGGTTAGGGGGTGTGGTGGACGAACGGGTTGAGTATCCGGAATCGTCTCGTCATTCTGAGCAACTTTCATGTTGAAAATAATTTAATCCGAGTTACGGATTAAAAGATATGATTTTCTAAAAAAATTATTAATTTCTAGAATTTAATTAATTATTTAATTTAATCCAAAAGTGGAATTATGACATCAGCATGATGTCATGCTGACGTCAGCAGTCAACAGGGGTTGACTGGGTCAATCTGATGGTGGGACCCGGTTGTCATCGTCTAAGACTAACTAATCTGGTTTAGTTAGTCTAACTAAAATGATTAGGTTTATTAACTATAATTAATTAGGTTAAATAATCAGGATTAATTAAGTTAATTAATTCTTTAATTAATTAATTAATATTTTAATTATTTATTTATTTACTTTTTTTAAATCCTTTTTTTTCATTTTTCTTTTTTTTTCATTTTCGTTCCAAGGGGTGGGCCCTGCTTGTATGCGTAACCTGAGAGGCCATAGCGGCACGGGCGCTAACGGCACAAACCGACGTCGCGCTTCTTGAGGGCGCACTGCCAACCGGGCAACAAGGGGCGGCTGGATGGGTGCGGGCGCCAGCACGCCGGCGTTGAGCTCCGGCGGCTGCGACCAGGCGGAGACGGGAGGCCTGCTGCCGACATGCTGCAGGCGGCGAGGCGGACGACGGAGCGCGAGGTCGCGACGAGAGGGCCGGAGGCTCCTCGGTCGACACAGGCGGCGGGAGGAGCCACGCGTGCGGCACGGCGAACTTGTGCGGGGCTCGCACCACGCCATGAGAGGCGAGGTGGCGCGCTGGGGCCTCGGTGGTCGCGAGGCGGCGAGGGGCGTCTGCCGACCCGGCGACGATGCAGTGGTGCGTGGGAGCAACGGCCGTCGTGGCGGTGCTCGTGGTGGCGACGGGCGAGGAGCAACGGGTCGGCGGGGCGACGGGCGCGACCGAAGGCAGCCTTGGCGCGCCTGGGCGGCCAGGACGGCGTGGGGGGGTGCGACGACGGAGCGAGGCGGGAGCAGAGGGAGTGGAGAGGCGAAGCCTCACAGGGGTTCGTGGGTCCGGGAAGTGGGCTCGGGGAAGGTTGGGGGGGGACGACCGGGACGAGCGGCGGAGAGGAGCAGTCCGGCGAGGGAGAGGCGCCGGGGTGGGTAGACGGAAGGACGGCGTCGACGGGCGGCGTCCGGGCGGCGTTGACGGTCTCCTCCCTCGATCCCGATCAATCGGGAGAGGGGAGAGATATTTTGGGAGGGGAGTGGGAGTGGCGGTGGACCGGGTGAGTGGGGGTGTTAAGGGAGTGGGGGTGCGGGTTGGGCGGCTGGGCCTGGGGTTTAGCCCGATTGGGCCTGACCCAGGAGGGTTTCTCCCATTTTTGTTTTCTGTTTGCCCTTTTGTATTTTCTTTCCTTTATTTATTTTCTTTCTGTTTTAATTAGTTTAGGCCATTTAGGTGTTTTGTAAAATTGTGTTTGCTCTATTATAATTACCCTGGCATTTAACTTCACACTCCGAACTTTTTAGTTTAATATTTTTGAAATTTTTGCCGTTTGACATTAATTTGAATTTGAATTTGACGCGGTTTTCGAATTAACCCGAGATTAGTAATAGTAATCGCAGATGACATGGCATCATTAGGAGAGTTTTACTGTAGCGAAATTATCCGCGTGTTACAAATCTCCTCCACTACAAGAAATCTCGTCCCGAGATTTAGGAGGTAGAAGGAAACAGTGCGGGGTATTCATCACGCAGGCGATCCTCGCGTTCCCAAATGGCTTCATCTTCAGAATGGTGCGACCAATGGACTTTGAGGAACTTGATCGCCTTCTGACGTGTGCGGCGTTCAGCTTGGTCGAGAATGCGGACCGGATGCTCTTTATAGGAGAGGTCCTGTTGCAATTTGAGCACTTCATGATCCACTGCTCGGATTGGGTCCTTGAAGCATCGGCGGAGCTGTGACACATGGAACACATCGTGAACCTGAGAAAGGTTCGGCGGAAGCTCCAGTTGATATGCCACTTTTCCACGCCTTTCCAGAATGATGAATGGGCCAATATAGCGAGGAGCTAGCTTGCCCTTGATCCCGAAGCGGTGAGCACCCTTCATTGGTGTAACGCGAAGATAGGCCTTTTTGCCAGGTTGATAGACCATGTCTTTATGATGACGGTCATAATTACTCTTTTGGCATGACTGAGCAGCCTTGAGATTCTCGCGAATAATGCGGACTTGATCCTCGGCATGTTGGATAATATCCGGACCAAAGAGTTTCCCCAGTTTCTGACCAGTTCAGAGGGGTTCGGCACTTTCGTCCATATAACACTTCAAAGGGGGCCCTCTTCAGACTAGCTTGATAGCTATTATTATAAGAGAACTCAGCATACGGGAGAGATTCCTCCCATTTCTTGCCGAAGGAAATAACACAAGCTCGAAGCATGTCTTCGAGAACTTGGTTGACACATTCAACTTGGCCTTGTGACTGCAGATGAAACGCAGTACTGAAAGATAAGTGAGTCCCCATAGCTTCTTGGAAACTTGCCCAGAATCTTGAAGTGAATAAGCTGCCATGGTCCGAACTGATAACCAGTGGAATACCGTGAAGCGAAACAATTCGGACATATAGGCGTTGCCGGTGACTAGCGATGATCGTTTCTCGACCGCGGAAAATGTGCAACTTTAGAAAGCGGTCAATGACGACAAGAATAGCATCATTACCTTTTGCGATTTGGGAAATCCGATGACGAAGTCCATTTCGACATGGTCCCATTTCCATTCAGGAATAGATATAGGTTGCGAGTTCCAGCAGGCCTTTGATGCTCTGCTTTGATCTGACGACAAGCGTCACACTCAAAGCAACATAGCGAGCAATGTCTTGCTTCATATTAGACCACGAGAATCTCTGACGGATGTCTTGGTACATCTTTGTACTACCAGGATGGATACATAGAGGCGTATCATGAGCTTCTTTCATAACCTCCTGAGTCATATTCAGGTTTTCCTTCTTACACGGCACCACTAGGCGGCCTTTGAAGTACAAGGCGCCATCATCAGCAATAGTGAAGAATGAGGGCTTTCCTTCTTTGAGGTCGCGCTTAATCTTGTGGACTTGAGTCATATCCTGTATTGTGTTGATGGAGCTCACGAGATCGGGTTCGACAGCCGAGGTATAGAGGGAACCTGAGGAAACAACACGGAGATTCATCTTGCGAGACTCCTCGGAGGGGGGCGAGTGCACCGGAGGAACAATATGGAGGTTCAGCTTTCTGAATTCTTCAACAGTGAGGGCTGAACTTTGTGAACTGGAGGTGGTTGCAGAAGACTTGCGGCTCAAGGCATCAGCCATTACATTAGCCTTGCCTGGTGTATAGGAAATACCCAAGTCAAAGTCTGCAACAGTCTCCATCCATCTCTGCTGACGGAGGTTCAGGTCTAGCTGAGTAAACAGATACTTCAGACTTTGGTGGTCAGTGAAGATCTCGCAATGATTACCGAGAAGGTAATGTCGCCACTGCTTCAGTGCATGAATGACAGCAGCAAGCTCGAGGTCGTGAACTGGGTAGTTCTCTTCGTGGGGGCGCAATTGTCGAGAGGCATATGCAATCACTTTGCGCTCCTGCATTAGGACACAACCTAATCCCTGACGGGAAGCGTCGCAGTAAATGACGAAGTCCTTCTTAGTATCAGGTGGAGCTAGTACTGGGGAAGAAGTCAACTTGTCTTTGAGTGCCTGGAAGCTTTCCTGACATTTGTCTGTCCATTGGAACTTGACACCCTTATGCAATAGGTTAGTCAGAGGCCTGGCAATCTTGGAGAAGTTCTCGGCGAATCGACGGCAATAGTGGCGAGACCGAGAAAACTTCGACTTGCTTGACATTCTTCGAGGAGTCCAATCAAGAATAGCCTGAACTCGTTCGGGGTTGACGGCAATACCATCCTTAGAGATGACATGCCGAGATAGGTCACTTCGGAAGCCAGAATTCACATTTGGAGAACTTGGCGTATAGTTGATGCTCTCGTAGCTTTTCCAAAGACAAGACGAAGATGCTCAGCATGTTCTTCTTCGTTCTTGGAAAATACCAGGATATCATCTAGATAAACCACGACGAACTTGTCGAGGTAATCCATGAATATATAGTTCATCAGTCGAGAGAAGGTGGCTGGAGCATTGGTTAAGCCGAAAGACATGACGGTGTACTCGTATGAACCATAACGAGTCACAAAGGCGGTCTTTGGGATATCCTCCTCACGAACACGGATCTGGTGGTAACCCAACCTCAAGTCGAGTTTAGAGAACACTGATGAACCAGCCAGTTGATCATAAAGATCATTGATCCGAGGAAGAGGATACTTATTCTGAATGGTAGCTTGGTTTATAGGACGGTAGTCTTGGACCAATCGGTTTGTCCCATCCTTCTTCTTGACAAAGAGAGAGGTGCTCCCCAAGGAGAGCAACTTGGGCGAATGAAACCACTTGAAGAGACTTGTCGATTTCCTCCTTAAGCTCAAGGAGTTCATGCAGCGGCATCTTGTAGGGTCGCTTGGCTATAGGAGTGGTGCACGGCTTCAAGTCGATAACTAATTCGACAAATCTAGCGGGGAATCCAGGAGTTCTTCGAAAGACATCTAGGAATTCACGACGAGGGAATGTTTTCAATACCCTCAAGTGGTGCAGCGCTCAATGCATTTAATGCATAGAGCCTTGCCTCGCATTACGAACCGCACGAGCATTGTAGCTTATTATTTCATCGAAGGGTGTAGCGGATGGGCGGTCTTGGTGGCGCAAACGATAGAAGCAGTATGCGACTTCAACCAATCCATTCCCAGTATGAGGTCAATATTGGAAGACTTCAGAATAATGGGAGAGGCGCGAAATTCCAACCCTTCGATTTCCACAGGGACGTCGATGCCAACCATGGAGGTCTGACATTGTCCCGCGGGGGTTTTTACCACTACCGAAGTGTTCATCTGCTCACATTTAACGTCGTGCTTGTATGCAAAATCTTCTGACATGAATGAATGTGATCACCAGATCAAATAAAGCGGATGTCGGTACTGAATTTACGAGGAGTGTACCCATCACAGTAGCAGGCTGGTCTTGAGCTTCGTTCAGATCAATGTGGTTGGCATGAACACGACCATAAGACTTGGCGCTGTTGTTGCGGGGCTGGTTGCTTCCACGGCCAGTTGCGGGAAGTGCCAGTTGATTCTGATTCTGATTGCAATCCCTAGCACGGTGACCTGGTTGACCACACTTGTAGCATAGACCATTATTGGGAGTGGGAACAGGAGCTTGGGGTGGTGGAGCTGGAAGCCTTGGCTGCCTAGTTGGAGGAGTAGGCAGACGAGGTGCAGCATAGCTCTGCCTTGGGGCAGGTGCATTCGGCTGGTACATGTTGTTGGGAATCCATATCTTGCGCTTCTGCGAGGACGGGCCCGAAGATGAGCCCGTGTCACGGTTGCGCTGTTAGAGCTCTCGTATTCCTGAGACCAGTTTAGACATTGATAGCTTTGTTCACCAAGGTGGCGAAATCAGCAAAGTCGTGCACTAGAAGTGCGAGCTTGATGTCACTTGAAGGCCGTCACGGAACTTCTCCCGTCTGCATGCATCAGTTGTAATGTCCTCTTCAAAGATAGCGAGACAAGTCCGTAAACTCTCGCTAATAAGCTTCAACAGTCTTGTTGCCTTGGGTGAGGTTATGGAACTCACGCTTCTTCGATCCATGACTCCTTGAGGATGAAGCGGGCACGGAAAGCAGCTTGGAAGTCTGGCGGTGATGATTGTTCCAAGCTGGCGAGTACGCTGTGGCTGTCCCACCATTGAGCCGCGGGTCCCTTCAAGAAGAAGGAAGCAAAGGTGACATAGCTGGCAGGGGCTACATCAGCAGACTCCATCTCATAGGTGATGTCATGGAGCCAGTCATCAGCATCCAGCGGCTGAGTTGAGCTGCGGTACACAGCTGGGTTCAGGCACATGAAATCCTGCAGAGTTACTATGTTTGGCTGCTGGTTCATATTGGGGCGAGGAAACTGAGCCATCATGTTTTCCATGAACTGGTGATTCATCTGAAACTGTTGGATCATACCAGCCATGTACTCAGGCGGTGGTGGGAAGTTGCCACCACGACCACGACCAGCTGGTCTAACCATCCTGCTAATATAACAGGGGTAGTTCAGCATTTGAGAAATTTTGCAAAGGACAAGAATCATTCATGATGAAACATGCATAATGAAAGCAGCACGATAGAAACTACATAGTAGTCGGCATATCTTACAAAAGGGATCATGCATAGAGTTCGGTACACAGAGTTCAGTACATAGACTAAGACATCATAGGCGGCACGCAGGCTCGCGCGAATGCATCTAACACTTAACAAGCAAGCCTACATCAGTCCCACGCTGCATCGCTGGAGGTAGTCAGAGCCTGAAAGCTGGTAGTGTGGCAGCGGATAGTCCTCCACGTCGCTGACACAGGGCCGCGGTTACTCAGTGCGAACCCGACGCCGGTGGTAGAAGAGGACCAAGTGCGGAGAGTAGCCTCCCCTCCGCCAACCGACACCACAGGGGCATCACGGTCTGGCTGGGTAGATCGCAGAACGCGGCAGCTCTGGATCGGACAAAGGGTGCAACAGCGTCGAACCACGGTAAAGGTCTTGACGGGTGGTGTACAACTTCGTGGCGAAGAGCCCGTTAGCTCGATCCACCCATCGCATGCAGAACAAAGTTACGATGGTAGAAGGGCTCTCGGGTGACAAAGGGAGTAGGCAGCGGTGTAGTAACCCTCCGCACCAACATCGGATGCGATAGCAATGTGCTCAAAGGGAGGTGTCAACTCGATACTCTCCACGAAGGCGTGTCGAGCAGCATAAGCAGCATCGTGGACTGCCATATCGATAGTCACCCCAACACCATGTGCGGTGTGCAGCCGATGAGTGGAGTCATACTCCCGAGAGTAGAGGTGGACGATGGCTCGGTATCGCTCTGGTTGAAGTCCCGGTACTCCTCAAAGGCGGTGTACTCGGGTGCCAGCGATAACCCAGATAGGTCATCATCTCTGCTAGCACCGCAGGTGATCCCGAGGCACCAATGGCCGTCGTGTGGCGCATTTACCTGCCTCGTGGGTTCCATCTGAAAACAAAGATGTTTCAAAGGAGTCAAATGACAGTGTGGAAATTGATCAAAATACAATTCCAAGGAATAACTATGGCTTTATCCAACTTTGGGGTGAATGTGGTCACGGGATCCTAGTGTTAGTTAGTAAATTCGTTTAACCAGAGTAGAAGAGAGTTCAGAATCCCAGAGTAAGGTCGAGGAGTAAAAGATCCTAATACCACCCGATGGCGACGTGGGCCCGTAAGGCACACAACCAAGTTAGTAAAAGTTTTTGCAATGTCTAGACTCGACTTCGGCCAAGGAGTGTGGAAGGGGATTCCTGAGGCGATCGGCTCGATACCAACTTGTGACGCCCCCGATTCAATCGTACACTAATCATGCACGCAAATGTGTACGATCAAGATCAGGCACTCACGGGAAGATATCACAACACAACTCTAAAACATAAATAAGTCATACAAGCATCATAATACAAGCCAGGGCCTCGAGGGCTCGAATACAAGTGCTCAATCATAGACGAAGTCACGGAAGCAACAATATCTGAGTACGCACATAAGTTAAACAAGTTTGCCTTAAGAAGGCTAGCACAAACCGGGATGCAGATCGAAGAGGCGCGGGCCTCCTGCAGGGATCCTCCTAACTACTCCCAGTCGCCGTCGTGGGCTGCACGTAGTAGTAGGCACCTCCGGGGTAGTAGTCGCCATCGACGGTGGCGTCGCCCTGGGCTCCATCGTGCAGTTGCAGCAATCGGGTAAAGAAAGGGGGAAACGGGGAACAAGGCAACCGTGAGTACTCATCCAAAGTACTCAAGCAAGGAGCTACACTACATATGCATGGATATATGTGTAAAGGGACATATCGAGTGGACCGAATCGCAGAATGCCGAATAAGAGGGATAGCTAATCCTATCGAAGACTACGCTCGCAGCCTCCGCCTTGCAGCATGTAGCAAAGAGTAGATCAAGTCCTCCAAGTAGCATCAGATAGCATAATCCTACCGGCGATCCTCCTCGTAACCACGAGAGAGAGCGACCACCGGGTTGTATCCGCACTTGGAAGGGTGTGTTTTATTAAGTATCCGGTTCTAGTTGTCATAAGGTCAAGGTACAACTCCAAGTCGCCCTGTTAATCACGATCACGACTATTCAATAGATTAACTTCACTGCAGGGTGCACCACATAACCCAACACGCTTGATCCCATTTGGCCGACACACTTTTCGGGTCATGCCCGCCATGGAAGATCAACACGTCGCAGCCCCACCTAGGCACAACAGAGGCCAGCACGCCGGTCTAAACCTAAGCGCAGTGGTCTGGTCCCATCGCCCATAGCACACATGCACGCTATGACGACTGCGGCGAAAAGCGTAACTAGCCCCTTAATACAAGAGCAGGCTTACGTTCCAATCCGGTAGCGCCCACTCGATCAAGGCCACGAAGGCTTCGTGATACCACGACACCGGATACCCATAACTACTCCCACGTAGATGGTTAGTGCGTATAGACCAAATGGCCGACTTCAGATCAAATACCCAGATCTCGTTAAGCGTGTTAAGTATCCGCGAACGCCGAACAGGCCAGCCCACCTCTCTCTAGGCGGTCTCAACCTGCCTGTCGCTCCGCCTCAAAGGTCCACTCATGGTGCTCCACAAGCCGATTCGTCTTTAGTCACCACATGTATCATGTATAAGTATATAGTATATACCCGTGATCACCTCCCGAGTGATCACGGCCCGATAGTATAGCACACAGACGGACAAGAATGTAGGGCCACAGATGGAAATTCTAGCATCCTATACTAGGCAAGTAGGAATGCGGTAAGGTATCAAAGTAGTAGCAAAAACAGGCTATGCATCGGGATAGGAATAACGAAAATAAGAATATGCTACACTACTCTAATGCAAGCAGTATAGAGGAGAGTAGGCGATATCTGGTGATCAAGGGGGGGGGGGGCTTGCCTGGTTGCTCTGGCAAGAGAGAGGGGTCGTCAACTCCGTAGTCGAACTAGGCAGCAGCAGCGTCGGTCTCGTAGTCTACCGGAGATAAGAGGTGGAAGAAACAATGAATAAAATGCAAACATAAACACGACGATGCGTGACGCGACAATGAGCGGTGCTAGGTGTGCCCTAACGTGGTATGAGGTGGTATCGGTTAAGGGGGGAAACATCCGGGAAGTATTCCCGATGTTTCGCGTTTTCGGGCAGAGGAGCCGGAGGGGGAAAGTTGCGAGTTCGATAGGTTAGGGGGTGTGGCGGATGAATGGGTTGCGTACCCGGAATCGTCTCGTCGTTCTGAGCAACTTTCATGTTGAAAATAATTTAATCCGAGTTACGGATTAAAAGATATGATTTTTTAATTTTTTTTATTAATTTCTAGAATTTAATTAATTATTTAATTTAATCCGAATGGAATTATGACATCAGCATGATGTCATGTTGACGCCGCCAGTCAACGAGGGTTGACTGGTCAATCTGATGGTGGGACCGGTTGTCATCGTTTAAGACTAACTAATCGAGTTTAGTTAGTCTAACTAAAATGATTAGGTTTATTAGCTATAATTAATTAGGTTAAATAATCAGGATTAATTAAGTTAATTAATTCTTTAATTAATTAATTAATATTTTAATTATTTTAATTATTTATTTATTTACTTTTTTTAAATCCTTTTTTTCATTTTTCTTTTTTTTCATTTTCGCTCGGGTGGGCCCTGCTTGTATGTGGGTACGTAGGCCATAGCGGGCACGGCGCTAATCGGCATAGCCCGAACGGGCGCTTACTGCGGGCGCACCCGACGGGCAACAAGGCGGCTGATGGCGCGGGCGCCACTGACGCCGGCGTTGAGCTCCGGCGGTCGCGATCGGCGAGAGACGGGAGGCTGCTGCCGACATGCGCAGGCGCGAGGCGGACGACGGAGCGCGAGGTCGCGACGAGAGGGCCGGAGGCTCCTCGGTGCGACACAGGGCGAGCGGGGCGGAGCCACGCGTGCGGGCGCGGTGAACTGGTGCGGGGGCTCGCACCCGACGCCATGAGAGGCGAGGGTGAGCGCGCCTGGGGGCCTCGATGGTCGCGAGCGGAGGCGGCCGGGGATGTGCCGGCCACGATAGACGGGGTGCGCGGGAGCAACGGCCGTTAGGGCGGTGTTCCTGGTGAGCGCGGACGGGGCGAGGAGCAACGGGTCGGCGCGGGCGACGGGCGCGACTGAACGGCGAAGGCGCAGACCGGGCGGCCAGACGCGTGGGGGGGGGCGCGACGACGGAGCGAGCGAGGGAGCAGAGGGGAGTGGAGGGCGAGGCCTCACGGGGGTTCAAGGGGTCCCGGCAATGGGCTCGGGAAGGTTGGGGGGGGGGACGGGACGAGCGGCGGAGAGGAGCAGTCCGCGAGGGAGAGGCGCCGGGTGGGTGACGGAGAGGACGGCGTGGCGACGGGCGGCGGCCGGGCGGCGGCGGATTCCTCCTCGATCCCGATCCAATCGGGGGAGAGGGGGAGAGATATTTTGGGGAGGGGAATGGGAGTGTCGGTGGTGGACCGGGTGAGTGGGGGGGTGTTAAGGGAGTGGGGGTGCGGGTTGGGCCGGCTGGGCCTGGGGGTTTGGCCCAGTTGGGCCACGGCCCAGGGAGGGTTTCTCCCATATTTGTTTTCTGTTTTGCCCTTTTGTATTTTCTTTCCTTTATTTATTTTCTTTCTGTTTTAATTAGTTTAGGCCATTTAGGTGTTTTGTAAAATTGTGTTTGCTCTATTATAATTACCCTGGCATTTAACTTCACACTCCGAACATTTTAGTGTCACATCCCTAGTTCTATTAATGCCTAGTGCTAGCATCTGGTGTTGCATCATGTTTAAATTTCAGTTAAACCTGAAATGGGGATTGCTCAAACCCTAGTACCAAACCAAATCAACTAGGTTCAAATAAAAATATTCTCAATGAACCCAAAATGCCCTTCAGAAAAGTTTATCATTTTTGGATTGGTTTAAAACCTCTGCCAAAAATGGTGCACATATTTCTAGGCCATTATGGATTTTTGAATTAAATCAGATGGTATTTGCATTTGGGCATTTAATTGCTAAATAATATTTTAAATGCTCAAATAATCACAAACTAAAATGTTCACTGTAGGATATATTCCCAACAGTGATCATGAGTAGTTTCATGATTTTTGGAAGTGTCTAAGTATTTTTAATAAAGCCCTAAAAATTTACAGAATAATAGAAAACTAAAATAATTAGAAAAGGAGAGAGAGAAAGGATCCAGCCACTTACCTGGCGCAGCCCACCTGGCAGCTCACTCTTGCTAGGCCCAGCCAGCCACCGACTGCTTCAACCTCCGCCATTAGGCAGAGGGCGTGTGCCCACTGCCCGCACGCGCCGCCACCTCCTGCTACACTGCTTGCCGGAGGCACCCGAGGTGCCACGCACTCCCTCGACCCCTTGCACCTCTCCTCTCTCCCAGACTCCCTCCTCCTCTCTGCTCGCTCACAGGCGCCACCGAGTGCTGCCGTTGACGCCGCCGCCACCACCGCAGCTAACGCCTCTCCCTCAACCTCCCGAGCAGCCTGTAAGCTCAGCCACTCCGCCCTCGACCCCACCGAGCCACGCCTCAAAAGCCCCGAACGCCCTCACTGGCTCGTCTTCAACCTCCCGACGGCGAGATCGACTTCGCCGCCCGCCAACTCCAATCCTTCCCGAGCCCGCTTGACGCCTCTGACTCGACGTGAGCTCCTGCTCCTTCTCCCTCTCCCGCTTGTTTGCTGCACGCCAGAGCCGCCACACCGCTGCTGTTCGCACGCCGCCGCCGAGCTTCGCTACCGAGGCCACTTCCACTCGAGCTCGAAACCGAAGCGCATCATCAAGGCCAGCGTCACCACGGGCCGTGGCGGCCATACGTTGTTCTGTTGTGCCCTCGGCGCCAATCCGCCGACGTCCGAACTCCGCCGCCAAGGCCCCGCCACAAGATCGCCTGCACCTCAGCCACCGCCGCTTGCTGCGTTGGAAGCGCGCGAGCATGCTCTTCGCGTAGAGCCCCTCCACCACCCGAACGGTCGCCGGAGGAGGAATTCCGACAACCTTCGCCGCGACTGGCCTCGCCGGCGGCCTTAACTCTGGCTAATCACCGGTTGGGCACTAATCAAATTACCCCCCCCCCCCACGGTCACTAACAAGTGGGCCTCGACCCTTGTAATTTTTGGTTAAGGTTTTAAACTAAACTTAACTAACCCGCTGAGGTGGCACCGTTAGATTAGCTAATCAGGGTTAGTTAGTGACACTGACATGTGGGCCCCGTGTCCCGCTAATTTTAGTTAGTGCTAAAACTAACTCTTTTAGCCCTCGAGTCATCGACCAATGGACCCCATCGGTCAGGTTTGACCCGAGGCGCCAGCTGACCTCTTGACATCGTAGGATGTCATGTCGACGAATAACCCATTTTCTGGATTTATTATAATTCAGGAAATTCCAGAAAATAGCTCAAACTTCTAAAATTCATAGAAATTCAACCGTAACTCCAAATGAGATAAATTATATATGAAAAATCCAATCTATCCATCTGTACCATTTTCATGCATGTTAGAACAACTTATAGCTGCTGTTTAGCACAAATCATATAAATGGCACTTAAACTCTCACATATGAAGTTTGAATTTGAACCTAGGGTTCAAACCAACTCCATTTAACATGTTGCTAGTTGCATTAGCTCAAAATACAGCATATTGACATGTCATGGTCATGCATCATATTGTTGCGTCGCATTGATTGTGTTCTTTCTTGTTTGCCGGTAATTGTCCCCTCTCGGTAGACGCTGTACCGACGATGAGTTCGATGACACCGATGAAGAACTATAATATCTTCAGAAGTGCCAAGCAAGCAAAAACCCCCTTGTTCATTCCGATATAACCCCACTCTCTCGCTCCTGCTCTATTTTACTGCATTAGGACAACAACGACTCATGTGTTACTTGCTGTGGTAGCTGAACCCCTTTATCCTCTGCATGACCCGTCATTCCACAAGAATTAGATGAAACCCACTAGCATGAGTAGGAGTTGTTTGAGCCTCACAGCCTACTCATTCATGCTTGTTTGTCATGCCTGCTCTCGCTTAGAGTTGAGTCAGGTCCGATTCATCGGGTATGAATTGGAATGGTGTGAACATGTCCTACTGTTGAGAGCTAAGTGTGTGAACACGATTTGGTAAAGGTAGCGGTGAGAGGCCATGTAGGAGTACATGGTGGGTTGTCTCATTGCAGCCGCCCTCGTGAACTGAGCTCGTGTTTGTGATCCATGAAACAGTTACTACAACGCATTGGGCTCAAACCAATGGACCCTCTCGGCTTCTTAACCACCCTTGTTCTCTGTCCGGGAGTTGCAACTAGTTTTTGGTGTTTGTAGGATATGTGTTGGAGGCCGTATGTGGCGCTGACCCTAGGGGTGGGCTATGATGCGGTAGATACACCGTGGCCGTGTGTACCAATGCCCGCTTGGTATCTCGGGAACCTGCACACATCGCTCGGGGCCGTTAATGGAAACCTCGGCGGACTCCTCATGGATGGAACCCGAATAGGCGATAAACCTGGACTAGGGACTTGAGTGTTTAGGTAGGCCGTGGCCGACACCCACGCTGGGCTTCCGCTTGAAGGTTGCCGAGTACATGTCGTAAACGGCGGTAAGTGGTGAGAGCGTGTGAAGAAGTACACCCTGCAGGTTAATATGATCTATTCAATAGCCATGTCCGCGAAAAGGACTTCGGGTTGCCTATATCAGTTCATAGACAAGTGAAAGTGGATACTCTAAAATGCACAAGATAAGCGTGAGTGCTATGGATGGCGTTCTCGTGGGAAGACGGGAGCGGGTCCATAGTGGTGTATTGATATGGTGAATATGTGGACTCGTAGCGCCACCTCAAAAGAGTTACTTGCGATGCTGCTCAGATAGCCACCGAGTTCAAAGCTGGCTTGCTGCAATCAAACTCCACCACCCCTTTGTTGATAATGATGCATATGTAGTTAGTTCGATGTAAGTCTTGCTGAGTACGCTTGTACTCACGCTTGCTTATTTTATGTTTTGCGAGAGACGCGGCCTCTCTAGTAGTTCCGCTTGGACTTCGACGCTTAGCTTGTTACCTCAGCTACGATCTTGTGCCCTCGGCAGATCTGGTAGATAGTCGCTTCTCAGCCTTTTTCATTTGTAGATGTCTGTACTCGGACATGTTAAGCTTCCGCTTGTGCTTTGACTTGTATGTTTCGAGTGTTGGGTCATGAGACCCATGTTTGTAATATCTCGCCCTCGGAGCCTAATGAATAAATATTTGAGTCGTAGTTATGTTGTGATGCCATGTTGTATTTACACATATTGAGCATATTGTGTGTATGTTTGAAATGCTTGGTATGTGTGGGATCCGACAATCTAGTTGTTTATCCTTGGCAGCCTCTCATATGGGGAAATGTAGTCTAGTGCTTCTGGAGCGGTAGTAGTCCGCTACAGCCTTGGTTCACCGAGTCCTGCTAGCCCAAAGACTACTGCTGGACACTTGATCGGCGGGCATGTGTTTCACTTCGTTCCTATGTCTGTCCTTCGGGAAATGTCACGCGGTGACATCCGAGTCCTGCCTAGCCTGCTACAGCCGGGTTACCGGAGTCCTGTTAGCCACGTGCTACAGCCCGGATTCATACGCTGATGACCGACATGCTCGATGTGATTCATGTATGCCTGTCCCCATGGGTTAGTGCCGCTTTGGGTTCACGACTAGCCATGTCGGCCCGGTTCTCTCATCATATGGATGCTAGCGACACTATCATATACGTGAGCCAAAAGGCTAAACGGTCCCGGCCATGGTAAGGCGACACCGTGGAATACCATGCGTGAGGCCTCAAAGTGATATGAGGTGTTACCAGCTAGATCAATGTGACTTGGAATCGGGTCCTGGCAGCGTTGGTATCGAGCCCGACGCTCAGAGGATTACCAAGCCAAACTGGTCAAGTTGTGTCTAGAAATGCTTTAGTTATGTAAGGAATTGATTGGGGAAGGAACGTAAGGCTCTTTTTACTCCTTATACCTCATGGCCTTCTGATCCGAGTCAACCTCTTCTCTTCTACGGGTTTAAGAACTAGGCTTCTCATCTATCTATCGAGATGACGTGTTACTAATCCATAGACCTTTAAGATTGTTGGGTTTAAGCCCCAGCTCAGTTCCTACTATTTTGTATGATAATTGTTGATCTCGAACCTTGATATTGTGATGTTGAGTGGTTATGCCACCATTTTTGCAGGATGTCTCAAATCATTTTGAGCATTTACAGCCGTTATGTCTGTCCGAGTCATCCTGTGTCTCTAAATAGTCGATGCATTTGCAAATCCTTTCCTTCCGCTCCCGATGTCCTTTTGGTCAAGATAAGCACACTAATCGGTAAGTTGAGGTACTTTGTTGCCTCGGCGTAGATGTTGGAGCTATTATTATGACCCTAGGTGTTTAGGAAGTCACCTAGCAATTTAGCAATGCTTTTGTATCCCCAAAGGTGATGATTCTCGCCATTATTCTTGAAGCATCCCGTGATGTTATTAGTTAGTAGGCATTCTATTCCGGGTTCTCGAACCCGAGATTCACCCTACTTCATGTTGATAGTGTTTGCTAGTTCCTTTAGGATACTAGTAACTTTGCGATAGTCCTCGAGGTCCGTGGTATTTCCTTCTTCCAAATACTATGAACCGCTTATGGCAGAAGTTCCTTGTTGAACCAAAACATCACAATAAGAGTGCTCTTGAGGAGTTCTTCATTCATAATTGTGAATCTGCCAGTTCTACCCTTTCCGCATGGGTTATCCGGAGGAAATGTTGAGCTTTGCTCGACATACTAATCTATGCATCCACAACTCAGAAAATTATATGTTCCTTTGAGTTGCTCTCTTTAGTTGTATCCCGACCATCCTCTATCAGTTGATAACCAAGAGTATGTGTGCGATCGTGTTTATCGATGCCTATTATCCTTGTGGTCCGTCAAGCCATTCTATTCCGGAATGACTAGGAGAAACAAACTCCAGTACCTCATCCATATCTAGGATTGGGTCAAGCAGTTGTATTCCACAGATTAAAATGCCAATCCAGCTTTTGTTCTGTTCTACCTTGGAGTGTTACCATCTTTATGTCAAGAGTGTCATGAGAATTGCACCACCTCTTATGAATTCTTGACGTAGTGATACTTCTCACCATCATTAGTCATTCCTCGGTCCTCGTGTTGTTGTAACCGGAATGCCGACAAGTGAATTGTGATGTGTGAAATCAATACTCCTAGCAACTCGTTGCTTGGTAGTAAATGGACAATATTCTCATTCTTAGCGTGTTGGTTGCTAAATCATCATCCTAAGGTTGATCATGCCACCTAGTCCTTATTTCTGGTGCACTCTTCGATCAATGAGTTAGGATTGTGTCAATCCCTCACTCTTTTGATCATATCGTCTTGCCGTGAAAAGCAAGATTGTTCTCGAGCTTAGCAACATATTGGTGGTTCGTGATTTTCCGAATATCCTCTCGGAAGTATCATCAGGTCGTCACCTGACCTCTATGTTGAGCTCGTGATCAAGTTGGTTTATCCCTATAAACCACCCTTTCTCCAAGAATTTGTGTTGGATATCTCTGAGCTAGTTGGTTGAGCTAGACAACAACTTGGAGAGTTGGAAGATAAAAGCTTGTCTGACTTAGTTCATCTCCAAGGGATATCCTGGTGTGTGTGTGCTGAAGAAAGATGATATCTCCATTGATCGGTCCTCGCGACCAGTTGTTGGATCTGTTGTCTTGCCAAAATTTTGACTTGAGTATGGGCTATCATCAAGTCAAGTCGTAACAATGATATTCATAATGTTGTCTTCCTCGTGGTTGATCCTCGGCATACACCATTATATCTTTTGGTCGACCAATGTTATCACCGTGTTCACATGATGGTGGAAGTCCAAAGGATATGAAAATTCCGATGTGTTGATGTTGAGCCCATCGCCAAGATCTTGTCTCCCCATGATTCATGTTGAACATCAACCTAGTGTTGGAAACTTTATAAGCAATGTCTTCGTGTTCCGTTCATGAAGCTTATGCCTGGATGGAAAAAGTGACTTCCTCGAATTCATGTGCTTTAGGTGTAAGTTGACGCCATGAATTTGAGAAAGGTTTGTTTTGTTTCCTTTGGAATCATTCCAAGTCAGTCATGCACGTGCGAAGTATTCTATGGTCTGATCATCTTCATCCATATGAATTCCATAGCACACCAAGCCACTGATTGATTTGTTCAAGGAGAAGAAGTTCCTTCTTAAGACCGCGGCTTATACAAGGACTTCGATATCCTCGATGATGGTTCCCCACCTGAACTCGGTAGTGTTTTATGATAAGACTACTATGTGGTCATTCTTGTCTTGGACAACATGCTCACATGTATGTAGCAGAACCAGCTCATGTTTTGGAGCTTGCTATCGTAGTTCATATCCCGAGAATCTCGCAACGTTATCCCATCGATTTGTGTTGCAACTTTTGTTTCAGACATGTGAGTCTGAAGTATCCTGTTTCTAACCAGACCTGAATCTCAGGCAGATATGATGGTTGGAACATTCCCAACATTTGCATTTTGTTCCCAGCTTGCATCCCATCGTGCCAATTTTCCATGGGTTGCCCTTCTCAGCAGTTGCTGTCCAGGATCATCTTCAAAGTGGTCCTACCAAGGGTCCCCTCCACCTCCAATGATAAGCAAAATCATCCATTGTGTTGTCTTCAACAAGGTAGTCCACATCATCCATTCTAGTCCGAGTATGCCATTTCTTCGAGCTCTTTCAATCAATCAATTATAAATTGCCTTAAGCTGGTATGAAGAGTTCCAATGATCTATGGATCAAAAGTAATTCTTTTTGCTGCTTAAGGTAATAATTCCACCAGTCACCTTTCTCGAGGTGCCCCGTTACTGGATCATGGTAAATATTTCCTCGCCACCTTGACACCATGCACCATCTTTCTAAGCGTGGAATTGTTGCCCACCAATCAAACCCCATCGTTTGTTCTTCCATCCCTCTCGATGTGTTTTGTGTCTCAACTCAAGATGTTTCAACATCTCATTCCACGAGTTGATCTTGAGTGCTCGATCTTCGAGGAGATCGTTTCCTATAGAGTTTCTTTCTGTCGCCATCATGTTGGATGAAGATCTCGAAAGCAAAGACGTCAAAATCAATTGGAGCAATAAATCAACATCCTCGAGAAGGGCTTTTGGATCATGAAGATCGTGTTAACTTGTGATCCCTCTGACTTTTTACCTCACGTCTTGAATCTCGGGACGAGATTCTTGTTTAGAGGGGGTGAGTTGTCACATCCCTAGTTCTATTAATGCCTAGTGCTAGCATCTGGTGTTGCATCATGTTTAAATTTCAGTTAAACCTGAAACGGGGATTGCTCAAACCCTAGCACCAAACCAAATCAACTAGGTTCAAATAAAAATATTCTCAATGAACCCAAAATGCCCTTCAGAAAAGTTTATCATTTTTGGATTGGTTTAAAACCTCTGCCAAAAATGGTGCACATATTTCTAGGCCATTCTGGATTTTTGAATTAAATCAGATGGTATTTGCATTTGGGCATTTAATTGCTAAATAATATTTTAAATGCTCAAATAATCACAAACTAAAATGTTCACTGTAGGGTATATTCCCAACAGTGATCATGAGTAGTTTCGTGATTTTTGGAAGTGTCTAAGTATTTTTAATAAAGCCCTAAAAATTTACAGAATAATAGAAAACTGAAATAATTAGAAAAGGAGAGAGAGAAAGGATCCAGCCACTTACCTGGCACAGCCCACCTGGCCGCCCACTACTGTGCTAGGCCCAGCCAACCACCGCACCGTCTTCAACCTCCTCGCCAAGAGGCAGGAGGCGCGTGTGCTCACCGCCAGGCACGCGCGCCGCCACCTCCTCGCCACTGCCGCCAGAGGCACCCGAGGTGCCACGACTCCCCTCGACCCTTGCACCTCTCCCCTCTCTCAGACTCCTCTCTCCTCCTCTGCTCGCTTCAGGCGCCACCGAGTGCTGCCGCTGACGCCGCCGCCACCACCGCAGCTAACGCCTCTCCCTCAACCTCCCGAGCAGCCCGAAGCTCCGCCACTCCATCCTCGACCTCACCGAGCCACGCCTCCGAAGCCCCCGAACGCCCTCACGGGCTCGTCTTCAACCTCCCGACGGCGAGATCGACTTCGCCGCCCGCCAACTCCAATCCTTCCCGAGCCTGTTTCGACGCCTCTCGCACTCGACGTGAGCTCCTGCTCCTTCTCCTCTCTCCCGCTTGCTCTGCTGCACGCCAGAAGCCGCCACACCGCTGCTGCCAAGCGCCGCCGCCTGAGCTTCGCTGCCGAGGCCACTTCCACTCGAGCTCGAAACCGAAGCGCATCATCAAGGCCAGTAGCGTTACCACGGGGTCAGAGCGGCCATATGTTGCTCAGTTGTGCCCTCGGCGTCGAATCCGCCGATGTCCGAACTCCGCCGCCGCGCCCCGCCGTCGGCGTCGCTGCCTGCACCTCAGCCACCGCCGCTTGCTGCGTTAGCGCCTTGAGCATGCTCTTCGTAGAGCCCTCCATCGCCGAACGGTCACGGAGGAGGAATTCGACGACCTTCGCCATGGATCTGCCTCGGCCAAGGCCTTAACTCGCTAATCACCGTTGGGCACTAATCAAATTACCCCCTGTGGTCACTAACAAGTGGGCCCCGCCCTTGTAATTTTTGGTTAAGGTTTTAAACTAAACTTAACTAACCCACCGAGGTGGCACCGTTAGATTAGCTAATCGGGGTTAGTTAGTGACACCGACATGTGGGCCCGTGTCCCGCTAATTTTAGTTAGTGCTAAAACTAACTCTTTAGCCTCGAGTCATCGACGGTGGACCCCACTGGTCAGGTTTGACCCGAGGCGCCAGTTGACCTCTTGACATCGTAGTGATGTCATGTCGATAATAACCCATTTTCTGGATTTATTATAATTCAGGAAATTCCAGAAAATAGCTCAAACTTCTAAAATTCATAGAAATTCAACCGTAACTCCAAACGAGATAAATTATATATGAAAAATCCAATCTATCCATCTGTACCATTTTCATGCATGTTAGAACAACTTATAGCTGCTGTTTAGCACAAATCATATAAATGGCATTTAAACTCTCACATATGAAGTTTGAATTTGAACCTAGGGTTCAAACCAACTCCATTTAACATGTTGCTAGTTGCATTAGCTCAAAATACAGCATATTGACATGTCATGGTCATGCATCATATTGTTGCGTCGCATTGATTGTGTTCTTTCTTGTTTGCCGGTAATTGTCCCCTCTCGGTAGACGCTGTACCGACGATGAGTTCGATGACACCGATGAAGAACTATAATATCTTCAGAAGTGCCAGGCAAGCAAAAACCTCCATTTTCGCCCGATCTCTCTCCCTAGCCAATCAAACTTGTTGATTTTCTAGGGATTGGTTGAGAAGGCCCCGATCTACACTTCCACCAAGAGAAATTTGATTCCCCCACTAATCCCTTGCGGATCTTGTTACTCTTAGGTGTTTAAGCACCCTAGACGGTTGAGGTCACCGTGGAGCCATATTACATTGTGGTGAAGCTTCGTGGTGTCGTTGGGAGCCTCCAATTAAGTCGTGGAGATAGCCCCAACCTTGTTTGTAAAGGTTCGGTCGCCGCCTTCAAGGGCACCAATAGTGGAATCACGACATATCGCATTGTGTGATGGCGTGAGGAGATCACGATGGCCCTAGTGGCTTCTTGGGGAGCATTGTGCCTCCACACCGCTCCAACGGAGACGTACTTCCTCTCAAAGGGAAGGAACTTCGGTAACACATCCTCGTCTCCACCGGCTCCACTCTTGGTTATCTCTTACCTTTACTTGTTCAAGATTTTATTGTGTTGTATCCCTTGCTTGCTTGTGTGCTTGTTGTTGTTGCATCATATAGGTTGCTCACCTAGTTGCACATCTAGACAACCTATTTTGATGCTAAGTTTAATTTGGTCAAGAAAAGCTAAAAATTGTTAGTTGCCTATTCACCCCCCCCCCCTCTAGTCAACCATATCGATCATGTCACTTGCCAGTAACGAGATTGAACTAGGTATGGAGATACCGACGATTGAATCTCGGGCAAGTAACGTACCGACGGACAAAGTGAACTGTGTACGTTGTCATAAAGGTTCGACCGATAAAGATCTTCGTAGAATATGTAGGAACCAATATGGGCATCCAAGTCCTGCTATTGGTTATTGACCGGAGAAGCGTCTCGGTCATGTCTACATTATTCTTGAACCCGTAGGGTCTGCATGCTTAACGTTTGTTGACGATATAGTACTATATGAGTTATGTATGTTGGTGACCGAATGTTGTTTGGAGTCCTGGATGAGATCACGGACATGACGAGGAGCTCAGGAGGTAAAGATTGATATATATGATGATTGTATTTGGTCTCCAAAAGAGTTTCGGAAAACATCGGATAATTTTCGAATCACCGAAAGGGGTTCCGGGAGGCCATGGGGAGCTATTGGGCCAAACGGGCCAACGAGGGGAGCACACCAGCCCACAAAGGGGCTGGCATGCCCCACCACATGGCCGCTGGCCCTAGGGAAGGAAGGAAGAGGGTCGGCCCACTCTTGCCTTCTCTTCCACATGCGAAGAAAGGAAAGGGGTGGCACCTCCCCTCTTGCCTTCTACCCATGTGCCAAGAAGGAAAGGGGGCCGCCTAGGGCAGGAGCCTAGGGTGGCCGCCAGCCCCCTTGGGGTGCGCCTAGGGCTGCCTCCCCTCCCCCTCCACCTATATATATGATAGGAGGGGAGGGGGTGCCACAGACCACGAATCCCCAAGCCGTTGCGGCGCCCCGGCCCTCTCCCTCTAGCTAGTTCATCCTCCACTCTAAACCGTTGTGCTTGGCAAAGCCCTATGGAAATATTTTTCACCACCACCGTCACTACGGCGTCGTGCTGCCGAAACTCATCTACTACTTCGCCTCTCTTGCTGGATCGATAAGGCGAGGACATCATCGAGCTGACGTGTACTGAACGCGAAGGTGCTGCGTGTTCGGTGATTGATCGGTACGGATCGTGAAGTTGTACGACTACATCAACCGCGTTCATTAACGCTTCCGCTTGGCGATCTACAAGGGTATGTAGATGCTCTCCCCTTCTCGTAGCTATGCATCTCCATGGATAGATCTTGCGTGTGCATAATTTTTTTCCATGGAACGTTCCCTAACAGTGGCATCATGAGCCAGATCTATGCGTAGATGATATGCACGAGTAGAACACAAAGGAGTTGTGGGTGGTGATGTTCATATTGCTTACTACCTATGTCTTATTTTGATTTGGCGGTATTGTGGGATGAAGCGGCTCGGACCAGCCTTACATGTCCACTTACATGAGACCGGTTCCACCGACTGACATGCAACTTGTTTTGCGTAAAGATTTTTGGTGGGTGTCTGTTTATCTCACTTTAGTTGAATCTAATTTGACTACGACGGTCCTTGCAAAAGGTTAAATAGCAACTTGATAATCACCATTGTGGTTTTGCATAGGTAAGAACGGTTCTTACTAGTTGCCTGTAGCAGCCACGTCGGTGAGTCATCAACACCCTCTTCTATAATTGTGGGTCATCAGCACCCTCTTCACCGAGTCCATTGTCGGTCATCTCTTTGTTCGGCCCCATGTCATTATTGACTGCCCCTTCGACGTCCTCGTCACCATCTTCACTTATCCACCGAGTATAGCCATCCATGAAACCAGTCATGAGTAGGTGTACCTTCAAACATCCATCCTTAAAGGGGTCGAGCCAGACTCCTCCTTTGCATCTTCAACACGAACATAAAATCACCTTCCGGTCATTTTCATACATGTCGTGCACCGCGGATCGCAAGTATCTTTCCACCATCCTTCCACTAACCTTCATGATCGCCTGCATGCTATAAGCAAAAGAATTATAGGCACGCATGCATGCATCAAAGTCATAAAAATCAACTTCACCTTCACTAAAAATAGGACATATTGAGTTTGCCCGAAATCGCCTAAACGAAAATAAATCGACATTTCGGCAAAACATAGGCAATTCATGTCACGCACATTTCGGCAAATACACATAGGCAACTCATGCCATGCACAGTTCCGTCATATTGCACAATTCGGTCAAATTGCACACGCGTGCACACACACACACACACACACTCAAGCAAATACACATAGGCAACACTTCTTTTTACTTACCTATCTCGAAAGAGATCTGAGTACGGTGATGAGGCAGGTGTCGCTAGTTATAGGGATATAAAGTGGACAAAGATATTTAATTCTCCTTTCTTCATTAATGAGGGGAGGTAGATAGCTTACTTCATTAAATGAGTAGGTCTAGATAGTGAGGTAGATAGATCTAACTAGTGGATAAGGAGAGAAAGAGAGAGCTAGCTAGTGAGACAAGGCTAGGAGTGGAGGGGGCAAGAGACATATGAAAGAAGGGAGAGAAAGCGAGGAAGGGGCATTAATGGAGGAGATGGTGGAGGGACAAAGGAGAGAGAGGGAGGAGTGGGAGAATTGAAGGAAGAAATCAAGTGGAAGAGGAAGGAGAAGGAAGGGGGAGGGAAAAGGTGGCAGATATTTTGGCATACGAGCTTAGCAGCAACGCGGGAAAGAGCCAGTGCTACTACTACGCAGTAGCTGTAGCGCGAGCCTTATAACCGGCGTTGCTGCTAAATGGGGCCCACCAGCTGGTCCGTTGTACGGGTAGTGGCAGCGTGGGCCATATGACCCACGCTACAGCTACCTGGTTAGTTGTAACATGGGGCTTATGGCCCGCGTTGCTACTATGGCTCGACCCGGGGGTACCGTTGGGCCCACTTAGCAGCAGCGTGGGTTGTGGCCACCCGCGCTACTACTACGATGTACCTATAGCGTTGGGATTCGACCCTCGCTACTGCTACCTAACTGCGGTGTGGGGCACTTACCCATCGCTACTGCTAGGCATCTACCTATAATGTACTCCCTCCATTCCTAAATATAAGTCTTTTTAGATATTCCAATATGAACTACATACGGATGTATATAGACATAGTTTAGAGTGTAGATTCACTCATTTTGCTTCATATGTAGTCCATATAGGAATCTCTAAAAAGACTTATATGTAGGAACGGAGGGAGTATTTCGTAGTAGTGCAAGGACAGGTATCTCAGTGCCTCCGTTGCGCTCGGTAGTTTAGGCTAGGTTTTTTTAATCCTTACAGGTGCAACGCTCAGAGGGATGATGGCGTATCTTCTTTGAGTTTGTCTTCCGCGCTTTGACCCCTCCACCCCCGATTCGTCCGCCTGAACGGAGTCGATAGAGCTTCGACCTAGATTTCTATAGTCTCTTAGGGGCAACGAGGTTCGGGTTTTTTGTCATGTGTACCCGATGGTGAGATTTGGTGTCAAGTGCTTCAGATTTAATCTAGATTTCAAGGGCGACAACTGCGGGTTTAGGACGCTGGTCCTTAGAGGCACATGCATAAAGCCATCGATAATGGGAAGCAGCGAAGCCACGCGTAGGCGGCCTATTGTGGCGGTAGAGACCGGTCGGTGATTTAGGAAGCTTGATATGATTTTTATTATGTTTGTGATCTAGGAGTAATTCTTATGAATTGTTATAATAATAGATGTGGGATTTTTTTAACATGAAAAAGTTGCCGTGGAGGTCGGGGATCAGAGGCCTTGACCACCCCAGTCTAACGCCGGGACCCGTTCGTCGGCTGCTTTCACTCCACGCGCTGCCAGCCAACTACCAGCCCATTTATTTCCTCATCCATTCGCACTCTCATCTCCTTGCCTACGTCAGTACGTGGGAGTCCATTCTCTCTTTCAGTTGGTGGCCTGGTGCCGGTGCTTGAACGCATGACACTGCGCGTGCCGCTCCGAGTCTGTTGGTGTTGAACGCTTCCAGTCCAGCTCCGCGGTTGCTTGGTCCGGATACGTGCATCTCCACCATCTGGTGCTATTTGTAAAGCCGGACGAATAAGGCGGCTTTTTTTTTTGGAAATGAAGGCATTGCCCCCGGCCTTTGCATCATGATGATGCATACGGCCCTCTTATTGAAAATTTAGAAAGTAGCGTCATGATTGTCTTACAGCTCGCAAACGGAGAAAAAAAAAACTGGAAAAATACAAGCTGGCAAATACAACCTGAGCGATAAAAATAAGGATAAGCTCTCTAGACTCCTATCCTATTATGCGAACGCCATCCGAACCGGTTGAATATACCCCGAGCCACCATCTCCCATTGGTTGCACCCAGTAACCAAAGGCTCCCTGGAGTCCATAGGAGTGAGTAAGGACCACGTACGGATCCAAGCTGTAGCTCTGAAGATAACCTGCAAAAAAATTAAGTTGTGTCGTCTGCTAAAAATCATATCATTTCTGCAGTTCCATATGGCCCATAATAGCGCGCATATTCCAATCCGAATACGAGCTGCCATGTTCTATTCAATCCCAGCTAACCACGTCCCAAACATAGACGCAATATCTACCGGAGCATTGATATTAAAGGCTATATGAATCGTTCTCCAAAGTAACTTGGCAAGTGGACAATCAATAAATAAATGTTGTATTGTCTCATCCTGAGTACAAAAACAACACCGCGAGTTTCCTACCCATCGCCTCTTAAGAAGGTTGTCCTTTGTGAGAATAACTTGCTTATGAACAAACCACATAAAGATTTTGATCCGCAAAGGAACTCTAACCTTCCAAATATGCAAAGACCTTGAGAGGGGGCCAGAATTAATCAAATCTGTATAAAAAGATTTCACGGTAAATATCTCATTTTTAGTTAACTTCCATTTTGTTGAGTTCGGCATGTCGGAGAGTCGAACTTCAATCAACCTCCGAACCAAGTGCATCCAGGTTGTCCACCTCTCACCCACTAACGTACGTCTGAACTGGATGTTTAAGGGGATAGTTTGAAGGATTATACCTACGTACTCCTCCTTTCGTTGCACAATATTGTAGAGGGTAGGATATTGTAAGGCCAGAGGCGTCTCTCCTAGCCACGTATCCTCTCAAAATCTTGTTGACATCCCGTTGCCAACCAAGAATTTGACCCTACGAAAGAACATGTCCTTCGCTCTCATAAGTCCCTTTCAGAACGGCGAGTTAGTGGGTATGATGGTAACCTGGGCAAGCGTTTTCGTGTGCAAATACTTATTGTGCAAGATTTGAGACCACATGCCCTCCGGCTCTGTCTCTATCCTGTATAACCATTTGCTCATAAGGCATTTATTCTTAATTTCTAAGTTCTCAATACCAAGCTCCCCTTGATCTTTTGGTCTACACAGGATATCCCATCGTGCGAGGCGGTATTTCCTCTTGGCCTCATCAGACTGCCAAAAGAAACGAGATCTGAAGAAATCAAGTCGCTTCCGAACCCCTTCCGGAATTTCGAAGAACGAAAGTAAAAACATTGGCATGCTGGTCAGAACTGAGTTAATCAGAACTAGCCGACCGCCATATGACATCAGCTTGCCCTTCCAGCAGCTGAGTTTTTTTTCAATTCGTTCTTCAATACATTTCCATTCTTTATTGGACAGCTTACGATGATGAATCGGAATACCCAAATAACTGAATGGTAAAGCACCTATATCGCATCCAAACAATTGTCTGTATGTATGTTCCTCGTCTTTGGCCTTCCCAAAGCAGAACACCTCGCTCTTATGAAAATTGATTTTTAAGCCAGACAATTGTTCGAATAGACATAAAATAAGTTTCATGTTTCGTGCCTTAGCCAAGTCATGTTCCATGAAAAGAATAGTATCATCAGCATATTGTAGAATGGACACCCCTCCATCCACTAGATGAGGAACTAGACCCTCTACATGACCATGCTGCTTAGCCCTGCCAATAATGACAGCCAACATATCTGCCACAATATTGAACAGAAGAGGTGACATGGAATCCCCTTGTCTCAACCCCTTATGCGTCTGAAAGTAGTGACCGATGTCATCGTTCACCTTAATTCCGACACTACCCTTCTGGACTTGAGTATCCACTTGGTTCCTCCAGGTTTCACTAAAACCCTTCATACGCATTGCCTGTTGAAGAAAAGGCCATTTTACTTTATCATAAGCCTTCTCGAAATCCACTTTGAAGATAACCCCGTCTAATTTCTTCGAGTGAATCTCATGAAGAGTTTCATGCAAGACAACCACGCCTTCTAGTATGTGTCGTCCCGGCATGAAAGCTGTTTGATTAGGTTGAACCACTGAGTGAGCAATTTGTGTCAATCTATTGGTCCCTACCTTTGTGAAAATTTTAAAACTCACATTCAGCAGGCAAATGGGTCGGAATTGTTTGATCCGAACCGCCTCATTCTTCTTAGGTAACAACGTTATCGTACCAAAGTTGAGGTGAAACAACTCCAAATGGCCATTGAAAAAATCGTGAAACATAAGCATAAGATCATCTTTAATGATATGCCAACATTTCTTATAGAATTCAGCTGGGAACCCATCTGGTCCCGGTGCTTTATTCGGCTTCATTTGGGTTAAGGCGGCTTTAATTGTTCTTCGCATTCTCTAGGGTGGTACTTCGTGATACTTTAATAGGCTCAAGGAGAACAAAGACTACCGATACACTCCCTCCGTCCCATAATATATGTCAAAAACATTCTTATATTATGAAATGGAGGAAGTACTTACTTTCTCCGTCCGAGTTTATTTACCCCTTTGTATTTTGGATCAAATTTGATCATAAATGTAACAATTAAAATATATAATATATACTACAAATATCATTGAATTTGTATTTAAAATAGTTTCTTGTGGTATATCTTTGTAGTACATACCTTATATTTTATTAGTTAATTTTAAGATTAAAATTTGAGCCAAAATACGAAGCGGGCTAATAAACCACGATGGAGGAAGTATTCATGCTTGAGATACCTAAACAAGTACCCTTGCCTAAGAAGATAGCAATGGACATGGTGATTTTTGGGTTGCTGTAACATCTAGATGCAGCGCACTGACCTGTGGTTGGATGGCTAGGAGGACCCTGCCATCCCCAGACCATCAGGATTCAAGTCCTGTTGCTCGCATTATCCTATATTTATTTCAGGATTTTCAACGATGTGCGTTCAGTAGGAAGAGACGTTCCCGTCGACTATGAGGTCGGTGGGAGGAAACGTTCCCGTACCACGATGCGATTGTGGTGACTTCGTCAATGTCAAGATAATATCCCGGCCTAGTATCTCAGAGTTGCTCACAAAAGTATGATCTACGTGTGTATGTTCATAGGGATGAGTGTGTGTGCACATATATGATTGCCTGCACCTGTACTATGTTTTAGAAAACCATCTAGAGGAAACGGGAAGATCCTCAAAAAATGAGGTTCCTGGACTAGTATCTTGGAAGAATAGCTTGAAACAGGATTTCCAGGCATTGGACCAAAGCAAAGAATGTTGATTGTTTGGATCAATGGATAGACTCTCTTAACTAATTTGAACTAGAGTCTTATTATTTATGTTTTCATGCTGGAAAAAAAAAACTAGTGGGATAGATGATGTCGCCATATATTTTTGTCTCTTTTCTTTTGTACATATACATTTATTTAATGAAAATTACCGTAGAACAATTGTTCTACGGTGGGGGGGATTGCCCTGTCCATGTGGCAATGACTACTCAAGATACTCTCCTCTATTCTAAAATATTTGGTGTATTAATTTTGAAAAATAGAACTTCTCTATGTTTGACTAAGTTTATATACAAAATTATCAATATCCACATTCATTATACCAATCATGAAATATACTTTCATATGTTTGGTATTGTATGTGGTGATGTTGTTTTAATAAACTTGGACAAACATAGGAACGTTTGACTTAAAAAATTATTAAGAAACCTTATATTTTAGGAGGGAGTATACTGAATCTATAAATCTTAATTTCATAAAAATGTGATCATGTATGATATTCAAATTTGCATCTTTAGAAAGAACTATTTCCTTGCATTTTGTTCCTTTCTATTAAATTGTTTGTTATCAGCACGGCTGCGTTTGCCATCGTCATAGCTTTTAAATGATCTGATACGATGAACCTCTATACTAGCACATTTGACTGTTTCTAGTTCAAGTGTTAGAAGCTAAAATTTAAAGTTATATCATGGATAACAAAGTAAAGAATTGATGAGTCTTTTTGCGGGGTATATAATAGAGGTATCTAATTGTATGGTTTTCTTGCGAGTAAACTCAATTTTACACACACACACACACACACACACACACACACACACACACACACAGATATATATATATATATATATATATATATATATATATATATATATATATATATATATATATATATATATATATATATATATATACACGCAAGTATGTCACCTTACTCCGCCTAGCCCCTCCGCCTAGCGGCCACCACCGGCCAACCGGCTGTGGCCAACCTCTCCTAGTCGGCGCCGTGTGCCACTCCGGGCACGGCGGACACCACCCACCTGAGCACGATGGCTTTAGCCGATCTGAACTTTGCCAAAGGACAAGATTTTGCACAAGAGGTGTGGAGAAAGTGGGAGTGCCCATCAACTACGAAGAAGGTAAAGATCTCCAGGAATTCATTCTGGTGGCGGAATTTACCCGCTCCAAGATTCGTCTCACGGTGGATTCAGTACCCACCATTCTCCTGGCGTGTTTTGGTGGTCGAGCATCCTTGTTTAAGGTCCAATTACTCCAAAATTGGTCCTTTAGATTCTCCGCCTCCAAAGAAGTGGGTTTCTCTATCATCAAAGGAGGTAATATATCACTCCCTGAGCTCAACATCAATTTCCTTCTTTGGGGTTCGGGAGGGCCAAATTCATCATGGGAGCTTGATCAATATCTCCAAGAAAAGGAAGATGAATGGACGCATGTTTTTCGTGATCATCCTAGGAAATCTTACCTTCAACCTCTTAGATCTCCTTCCACTTACCGGATCCATGATCGAAACCAAGGCAATTTCAGGGCAGATCATGCTCATCATAATCAGACCCAATCTTCGGACCGTGGTCTCCGCGTAGTTAATACGACAGTTAATGGAGTTAACGCGATCACCGTCTATTCAAAATGCGGCACCTGGGCTTTTCTACGTCCGGTGCTTGCTATCGGGCCATCTTCGGCCCAGCTGCAAAAATCGTATCAAGTGTCGCGCATGCAATAAGTGGGGCACATCGCTCGTGACTGCTACTCTGTTGGGCCCAGTTCAGCTGCTACTGTCCCTCAGGCCCAAACCCAGAGCCCACCTATTCATCGACATAATCCCACTGTTCCTGCAATTACGACTAATCAGCCGGTCATACATCAACCTTTTTAGGGAAATAGCGGTGGCTCCTCGATTTTGCCTCCTTCAGCTGGTATTCTCCATTACGCCGGCTCCTCCACTTCCATCGCCCAGAGATTACTTGCCGCAGTATCCCAAAAAATGCGCCATCCCCATCCACCAACCTCTCCCTCCGCATCCCTCTGAGCTCGGGTGAATCGGCAATGGCGACTTTCCCCTTCGACCCTATGTCGTTCATCCTCATGGCCACCAGCGTCTCGACGTGGCTGGTCGGCCGACGCGGGTCCGCATCTTGACCGACCCTGTACCGGCGTTGTATGAGGAGTGGGAAATCGCTACGATTGTTCCTATGCCCAACCTGCCTGTCCAGTTCAACACCATCCGCGAGGTATTAACTGATTTCCTCACCGATGTCAAACAGCTTGGTTTCTCAAAAATCTCTCCATGTCCTTTTGGTCAAGCTTTCGTTAGGCTCAACAGTGTCTTTGACAAAGATGAATTGGTTAGAAATAGCCCTCATTAGTTCACTGATGTGCATGTGATCTTTGAGAGGCACAGCCAAGGTATGAATTGGAGGCGGTTAGAGCTCAGCAGAGAAGTTTGGATCTTGCTCTGTGGTTTCCCTTTGGATAGAAAGAGTATTCATGAGATTAGCAATGATGTCAACAAGTTTGGAAAATTTGTGATGTGGGATAGGAATAAGAGTACCTGTGCTAACCAAATGGTGAAAGTTAAAGTTGAGGAGCTCAGAGATATTCCAGCCAGTATAGTGATTGGGGAAGGTGATGACACTGCTACTCTCACTGTTCCAGTAGTGATTTTGTAGGATTCCATGTTGGGCAGAGTAGCTCCTGATGAAAACCCAATTCCTCCTTTTGGCAACCCACACCCAGTCCCACTGCAAGCAAATTTTCATCAGAATCAGCACAATCATTTTCTAGGCCCACTCCAACATCATGAACAAGAGAACAATGATCAGCCTCCACAGCATGACCTGAATCTCCAGCTTGCTCCTAATAATAATGCCCTGGTGGAGGATGATGAAGAGGAACCAGAATTACCTGGGTGGGGCCACTGGGCTCTGCCTGCAGAGAATGAGATAGTGGACCGGGAATTACATGCAGGAGAGTTTATGAATCTGAATGAGATTATGGAGCCCATGGAGAAGGCTCGGGAGCAGCAAGGAATAATTGGGCAAGGAAATAGTAACATCACAGTGTCCCAGGAGCCCCCAAATGACAGTGCTAAGACTGCTGCCTCTGCTAATGGGCCTTTGGCGCCAGCCCTCCCTGATTTGAATTTGGTGGTTGGGCCACAACAGCAGATAGATCCAGTTCCAATCAGGGCCCATGAGAATCAAGATAATGGACCTCTGTATGAAGACCCTAGTCTTGTGGCCATTTTGCAGCAACACTCCTCTGAACCAATCTATTCTACTGAAGATCCAATGCAACTAGAAGTATACAATGTCGTTACCTATGTCAACAAGCAGATTGGCCCTATTCTTGCAACATCTAGTCAGACTCCACCCACAGGAGGGACTAGCAAACTCCTTCAATCCATGGAAACTAGAGTTGCAGCTCAGAACATTGATAAAGAACTGAATATTGTTGAGGACAGAGGCATTATTTTGGAGGATAACAGAGTATTACCTGCAGTAGAACATAACAGAGAGATCTACCAGCCTGCAACAGAGCCAAATAGAGAATCTCCTCTTCCTGAGGCACAAGACAATAGAGAAGTCCCCATCCCAGCTGATCAAAAATCAGGTGACTCTATCTCTGAAACTTCTGCACCTCCTGGGTTTTCCCAACATATTTATCTTCAGAATTTTCACTCTACTGAGAGCTCTACAACCCATAATTCCCCAGATATACCACTAGAAGAACTGCTGGGAAAGGAAGGAGCCCTCACTTGGGAAACTCATTTTGCTCCAAAAGAGAACATCAGGGACATCATACAGGTACCTATGGAATGGGTAAACTTTCTATCTGTCACTTTTCTTTCTCCTGATAAATTTGAGTGGGCTAAGAAATTTATTAAGTCACAAGTATGGGAGATCATTGCTCAAAATAAGGAGATAAAGAATTTCCTGCCTTTAACCATCCCAGAAACATGCCCAGATTATAATAGTAAGTTCTGTTTGCTGAATCCTCAGGATCAGGAAAATACTCCATCTGCTAAGGGAGATTCTTAGGAAATATCTGCCTCCTCAACATCAGCTCTGCATCAAAATAGGAAGAGGAAAGAAAAGGGTCCATTGGTGGAAACAGAGGTAAGAAGGAGTTGCAGACTGCAACAATTGCAAAAAGGATTTAAGAAATCTGTTTGTATGGACAAAGAATGTTTAGCATGTCATTCTCTGCCTCCTTCCATCCCTACCAAAGTTATTAAAAACTTGAACACCTCTTTTTGCGAGGTGGATGCTCAGAACACTGCAGAGGAGAAAGTTTCAAACATCCCCAAGAAGGCAAAGACCAACAACAAGTCTAAGGAAGGAAACATGGTGCCCAAGGGGGGTAGCAAGTCCAAGGAGAGCAGCATGGTGTCAAAGGGCACCAGCAAGGCTCTGAATTAATCTAGATGGTTCAGTGGGACATGTAATAGACTTGTTAACTCTTTTTCTTTTGGTCTTTTGGGTCTCTAGTAACAGCTCACTGAAGAGACAGACTAAGATGCTTGGTTCTTTGAATGGAACAATTATGTTATGTTGTATTTTTCATAAGTTCGAGCCATATATGATGTAATATCTGTGAAATGTTCGAAATGTTCTGAAATGTTCCTTGTTATGTTGATGTCAGTTAGAATTCCAGGGGGCAGTCATCCAGTATATATGCTTCACACTCCTGTTACTCCAATCTTTAGATCATGGCTAGAAACTTGCATGTTTTAAATTGGAATATCAGGGGCCTTAGTGATCCCAAGAAATGGGATGCTATATCAAATAAGAATGAGGATTCAGGTTACTCAGTCCTATGTTTACAGGAAACAAAAAGAGAGGCTTTTGATCAATCTTATCTCAGAAACTTCTGTCCCAAAAGACTCTCTAAATTTGAATTCCTTCCATCCATTGGAGCTTCTGGAGGAATCCTCACTGCTTGGAATGATAGCCTTTTTCTGGTCACATCTTTCATCAAAATGCCTTCTCTCTCTCTCAATCAAATTCACATGTAAACTCAATGGTACTGAAGGGATACTGACTAATGCCTATGGGCCTTGTATACCTGAGGATATACTTACCTTCCTAGATTGGTTTCATACCTTCCAAGTTGATGATGAGATGAATTGGATGATCATTGGAGACTTTAACTACATCAGGTACCCACAAAAACAGGAATAGGGAGGGAGGAAATATTAATAACATGCTACTGTTCAATGAAGCCATCAACAGACAAGCACTTGTTGAAATACCACTCAAGGGCAGAAACTATACCTGGAGCAATATGCAAGATGCCCGACTGCTAGAGAAACTGGATTGGTGTTTTACATCTGAATCATGGGCTCTCTCTTTCCCATCAACTACGGCCATCCCTCTAGCTAAAACAACTTCAGATCATACTCCTGTTCTCATCAAAATTGGCACCACAATCCCTAAATCCCATATCTTCGGGTTTGAAAACTTCTGGCTTAAACATGCACAATTCAAAGAGGTGGTGAAGCAGATTTGGGAACAAGATGTTCAGGAAGTGGATAGTGCCAAATGTATTGCTGCAAAATTCAAACGGCTCAGGAAAGGGCTTAAAATTTGGGCCAAGACTATTTCTAATATGAAGGCCACCATTGAGAACACAAACTTCATGATCTTATGCTATGATGTCATTGAGGAGTACAGAGATCTATCTAATGAGGAAGCCAATGGTAGAGTCATCTTAATTGAGCACTTGAGAGAGATTAATGAGCATCAGAGGATATACTGGAAACAGAGAGCTACTATTAGGAAGATTAAAATGGGAGAAGCAAATACAAAGTATTTCCAAGCTAAAGCCACTATTAAGCACAGGAACAATCACATTGCTATTTTAAGAGATGAGGATGGTTTTGAACATCAGGATCATCAATCCAAAGCAGCTATTCTCTTCAGAGCTTTTAAAAACAGAATGGGTACTGCCTCCAAACCTGAGAACCCATTGCTTCTGCACACTCTGCTCCACCAACCATTGGACCTCTCAGAGTTGGAGATTCCTTTCACCAAAGAGGAAATTGATGGTGTGATTAAACATATGCTTGCAGATAAATCCCCAGGTCCATATGGTTTTAATGCTAAATTTCTTAAGGTTTGCTGGGACATCATTGCTCCTGAATTCTATACGCTAATAGAAGATTTTCATAAGGGACTGTTAACATTCAGAGCATAAACTACTCTTTCATCACACTCATTCCTAAGAAAGATGCTGCTATTTTGCCAAATGATTTCAGACCTATCTCTCTCCCGAATTGCACAATGAAGATCATCACCAAGCCGTTGACTAACAGACTGCAGAAAGTTATTCTCTCCCTAGTGCACCAGAATCAATATGGTTTTCTATTCAACAGATGCATTCAGGATTGTTTAGCCTGGTCATATGAATATATTCATCAGTGCAAACAGTCCAGCAAGGAACTGGTTCTATTGAAATTGGATTTTGAGAAGGCTTTTGATATGCTTAATCATGATACCATTTTGGAAATTTTGGAAGCCAAAGGTTTTGGGAGCAAATGGATCAAGTGGATTAAGATGATCTATAGTACTAGTTTTTCTTCTGTTCTACTTAATGGGGTCCCAGGAAAACAGTTCTTGTGCAAATGTGGAGTCAGACAAGGTGATCCCCTGTCTCCTCTCATCTTTGTAATAGCAGCAGATATTTTACACACAATGTTGAATGAGGCAAAAAGAAGTGATCTGATCTCAACACCATTTATTCACCAGTCCAGCCAAGATTATCCATTATTCAATATGCTGATGATATCATTTTGAGAGCAAATGCAGATGCCACTCAACTTCACAACATCAAGAACTTGTTGCTCCACTTCGCTGCATATACTGGACTCAAAGTAAACTACTCTAAGTCCACAATGATCTCCATCAATACTCCTAAGCACAAGATGCAGAATCTCTCAAACCTTTTGGGCTGTCAGATAGGCACTTTACCACTGCGGTACCTAGGCCTTCCACTCAGTCTCAACAAACCAAGGGTTGAAGATTTCATGCCACTGCTAAAAAGAGTAGAGAACAGACTGTTGAGTTGCTCAACTTTGCTATCCACTGGTGACAAGCTCACCCTCATTAAATCAGTTTTCTCCAGTCTGCCCATTTACTTCATGTGCTCCCTTCAGATTCCTATTACAGTGGTGAACCAACTTCATAGCTACTTCAGAAACTGTTTTTGGAGGAAGTATGGATCTCAAGACAGAGGAGCAGTACAGATTGCTTGGAACACTGCTTGCCAACCCAAGGCTAATGGGGGATTAGGCATTTTAAGCATTGAGGTGCACAACAAGGCTTTGCTATTGAAACAAGTGCACAAATTCCTCAATAAGAAGAATATTCCATGGGTTAATATCATTTGGGAAACATACTATCGAACATTCTTGCCTGGAGAGAGAATGGTAGGCTCCTTTTGGTGGAAAACTATGCTCAAACTTCTACCCCTCTACAAAGCATTTGCTGTTTCTTCTGCTCATTCTGGAAACACAACACTTTTCTGGTTAGATTGCTGGTGGGATCAACCTCTTCACAACAAATTCCCTGAGCTTAGTTCTTTCAGAAACAGCAACATTGTTTCCCTTCAGCAAATTCTAAACACAGAAGATTTGGCATCTCATTTTTTACACACCTTTATCACAACAAGCATTTCTACAGTTTAATACTCTCCAAGAATGCTTACAAGAAAGAAGTGAAATGCAAGGAAGTGGTAGATGGTCAATTATTGGATACTCTAGAGGATATTCATCCATTCAGAAGTATGCCCGCATGATGGGACCCAGTAAAGTACACTCTCTGTTCCAGGATATTTGGAAATCAGCTTGCCGCCTGAGACACCAGATTTTCTTTTGGCTGCTTTTACATGATAGAATCAACTCAAGGAATTTGCTTCATAGAAAATCAATGGTCCTGGACAGCTACAATTGTGCACTCTGTGCAGACAATACTGAGGAAACAAACATGCACTTATTCTGGGACTGTCCATTTGCTTTGCTTTGTTGGGATAAGATCATCCCGAATAGGAAAAGAGGCATCTCGGTTATTGATGATATCCAATTGGCTCTTCAACATCTGCCCCAAAGCATATCCCTAGAGATTATCATCATGGGATGTTGGGGTATCTGGTCAGTCAGGAATGCCAAAATTTTCAGACATGCTGCCTCTCATGTACAAGGATGGAGTTACTATCTTCAGGAAGGGCTCAAAGCAGTGCAAATCAGATCAAAACAAGCAAAAGCGCAAAGGATCAGGATTTGGATCGAACAACACTGTTAATTTCCATGTTTCATAAGACTGGTATTAGTTGAAGTTAGGCGTGTTTCTCGATGTAATTTGTAAATATTTATTATTAATGAAAATACCGTAGAACAATTGTTCTACGGTCAGTGCTTCAAAAATCTATCATATATATATATATATATATATATATATATATATATATATATATATATATATATAAAAATAAAATTTAACATAATCACAAACTGGACCTAAGCCATCTTAATGATTAGTATCACCACCTTTTTCATTCGACACGTGAGCATAAGGTTCCTAATTTATATCCAGCGGTTAAAACATGGGCCTTTTCCATAAGAAATCATAACACGTTTATGAACAGACATCCCTATTTTCATTTTTTTTAATCTTCTCATGACAGGGGTTACAAAGCTAAGCTGTCAAGGTTCAGTAGGGCTATGAAGACCTACGAATGTATGAAAGGTGATCGTGCCATAATGTGTCATTTTTGTCAAGGTATAAGTGTATATTTTGACAAAAAAATCTTACAAAACCAGGTGAAAGTTTTACTTTTTTTTTTTGAGAAACACAAATAAGACGTAGGGCCTTCAGGAAGACATAACCACCCCCCAACCCCAAACACACACACACGACCAACCCAAGAAAAGCTTGACCGCCCAGGACCTGTTTGGAAAAGAGACGTCTGGCGAGGTGTAAACCGTAAGAACGTTCAAGGAGTTGAAAGCCGGCAGCCTCTTCTGCATACTTCAGCAGTGACCGCAGTCTTAGCTTCCTTGGGCAACAAAATTACCCAGCCATGGTCCCTCAAAAACAAAATTGACGTCTCCGGGGCCAGTCCAAGGTTTCGGTACATATATATAAGAGGGAGCGTAACCTCCCCTGAGGTGTTCATCGACAGCCACCACAGCCGTCTCACATAAGATTTCTCTCACCTCTCGACACCTTCTGCGTTTCCTGTCGCCTCCGGGGAAGACTCCAGTTCTTGGGTTGCTGCTCCGAGACCACCAGGTGAGGATCATGGAGTTCTTGCTTTAATTGCTTAGAAGTTGACCCAGTCCTGTTCTTGGTTTGTGTTCTCGCTGGGGACTGGACTCGGTCCAACTCGAGGCTCCGTAGCAGGAATGTTTATTTTGACTCTTGAGTTCTATGGGTGTTTTGACATTTGAAATCCAGCTGGTTTTGTTCTAAAGATGGATTCTAGAACTCAAATATTGGTCTCAGTTCGTTTAGGTCACAAATGCACCTATGCACTATCTTGTTAGAGCTGCTGTGGAGTTCCTGAAAGTCCGGGGTCATTTCAGCCGGCTGCTTGTTAGTGCTTTATTCTTGTCTGACCGTTGACCATGTCACAAGAGCAGATTTCTTCTTTTCAATTCTCTTCCAAGTTGATCAAAATCACTGTTTCACATGAAATTAATTCAGATTCTCCCAAATTTTCAGGAGAAGGTTCAGTTTATGGGATTGTATCGTCGCTCGTGGTCTGAAGTTCTTGGCACAGAGATCTCCAGTCCGAGGACACACAAATTCGACATGGTTAACAAAATCCCAGCTCCTTGGGATGAACAGAAGAAGAACATGACACTGAAATCACAAGGCCAAGAACATCTCTTCTCCAAGGCCACACTGATGCACTCTGTGAGTTTCAAACAGTGGCGAGGAGGAGAGGAATCCACAGGTTCAGTTCAGAATAAGAGCAAACAGAGCCTGGTAAATGGCATCCAAGACCAACGCAACTCTGACGCATTGAGCCCCAATGTTTCATCCAGCCCCAAATGTGAGCTTGATGCCGCAGCCGTGAAACTTCAAAAGGTTTACAAGAGTTACAGGACCAGGCGAAACCTCGCCGACTGCGCAGTCGTCGTAGAGGAGCTATGGTATGTATCAGTTTTTCTTCGGTTCTTGTGCATTGGAACAGCTAGTTTAACATTCAGAAGTTATAGAAATTTTAACTCTTACCGCAGGTGGAAAGCACTGGACTTTGCATCACTGAAGCACAGCTCGATATCGTTCTTCAACGGCGGAAAGCCCGAAACGGCGGCGTCACGGTGGGCGAGGGCAAGGACAAGAGCGGCTAAGGTGACTAACATTCACTGATTCATCAACCTGCCTTCCTGGTGCCCTGTATTTTCATCAAACTTGCAGTTGAATGACGCGATTTTGTTTGGTGGTTCAGGTTGGCAAGGGGTTATCTAAGAACGGGAAGGCTCAGAAGCTGGCATTGCAGCACTGGCTCGAAGCTGTAAGTCACATGCTACTTAACTCTAGCAATAAACTAAGATCAGTAGGTACCAGTGTCCTACTGTCTACTGAGATTGTTGCAGATTGTTTATTACTAATGCTGCCATTTTATGCCTTCGGACAGATTGACCCTAGGCATCGATATGGGCACAATTTGCATATCTATTATGATGTCTGGTCCAGGAGTGAGAGTACGGAGCCCTTTTTCTATTGGTGAGTAAGCTGAGCTTATTATGCCTATTGTCTAGGCTTTAAATTCGCGCAATTTTGGGAAGCTAGTAGACCAAATAATATGCTAACTGTTTAACATAATCTACAGGTTAGACATTGGGGAGGGCAAAGAAATAAATCTTGAGAATTGCCCCAGGAGTAAACTTCAGGGGCAGTGCGTCAAGTACCTTGGACCAGTATGTACATCAACCTAACACATCAGAAAAGTAACATTAAGTGTCGAATAATTGAGAACATCATCTGATCCTCTTTTTTCATCTTTTCAACAACAGCAAGAGAGGCAACACTATGAAGTTGTTATCGAGGGTGGCAAACTTATGTTCAAACAAACCGGGGTTCTTGTGCACACTTCGGATGACTCCAAGTGGATTTTTGTCCTCAGCACCACAAAGGCATTCTATGTTGGCCAGGTAGATGTTCTTTTTCTCTACACACCGCTTCGCGTATGTACGCGATTCCTTGTCAAAGATACAATCTGCTGCATTGGTTCTGACGTTTTCTTCCGCTCTGGCCATGACGACGTGCAGAAGAAGAAAGGATCGTTTCAGCACTCCAGTTTCCTAGCTGGTGGAGCCATAACATGTGCTGGACGATTGGTGGTCAAAGATGGAATTCTCAAGGTATGTTCATGTAACCATGAGAAACATCAAGCATGCATGACTAGGAATTAATATCACTTTTCCTTCTTCTCAAAATACCTGACGGTGCTCCATTTCTTCAGGCAATATGGCCATACAGTGGCCACTACCTTCCAACGGAAGACAACTTCAGAGATTTCATTCGCTTCCTTCAGGAGAACGACGTTAGCCTCACCAATGTCAAGGTAAATACCAGATCATATCCATATCACGAGATAGATAATTTCCTTACAAGAATTACTACTGCAAGTAAATCATCAGAACTGTTGCAAATGACGCGTGATTTGTTACAGAAATCTGCTATCGACAAACAAGAAGAGTACCCGTTGCTGAGCAACTCTGACACTCAGCCTGAACATGTTGAGAATAACGATGCAGCAGGTGCCGCTGCTCAAGATCTGACCGAAGTTGAGATAGGCGGCGTCCTCACCGGCGAGGCATATGATGGATCGGCCGACCACGGTGACATGAGCGATGCTGAGGAAGATGCCGGCACTCCGGTGGACTCCCACACCACCGACACCGAAGAAGAAGAAGAGGTCAATAATATCTCAGAGCAGCGGCCGCCGGCGAGTATCGATCGTAGCAAGAACCATCAGACGTGCCGGTGGTCGACGGGCACCGGTCCACGCATCCGGTGCGTGCGCGACTATCCGCAGGACCTCCAGTCCAGGGCCCTCGAGCACGTCAACCTCTCGCCCAGGCTCGCCGGCTCGCCGTCGAGGAAGAGGGACACGGTGCCCTCGCCGCGCCCCAGCCCGGGGATGATACTCTCGCCGAGGCTCGCGTCCGTCGGGTTCCAGCCCCGGACGGTGTCTCTCACGCTCCCAGACTTGAAGAGGAGCAGATTGCAGTGAACAATCCTGTTTTCGCGTAGCAGATCAGGAATTCAGAATAACAACCGGTCCATTTTTTTTTCTACACAGGCAGTGTTTTTCTTTTTGATTTGAATTCTTTGCAGCTGTTGCGTCAGCACAGATTCTGAACAATCGGGCAGTGATTCTTTGCAGCTGGAACCCGACTGCAATGAATTTGTGGTGTTCTTTTGAAATTATTTTTTCTACACAGGCAGTGATTCTTTGCAGCTGCTGCGTCAGCACAAATTCTGAAAAATGCTACGTTAGCCGATTTCATTTTTTCCGGTGCATTAGAGTGAGCCAAAGGCGCGGCGTCGCCGTCATCATTCCTCTGTCATCGGAGTCAGGCAAAACTTACGGTAGAAGACAACAGAAAAGTCATCGTGTTAAAATCTCACAGGACAACACACTAGCACAACAACCGCCGCCGATAAAGAAAAGTGTAGATCGAAATGATTCAAACTGGGCTTCTAAAAAAATAATCCAAACTATAGACACACGAACGAATACTGAATCCACAGTGATCCGAAGACCAACGCCGATTGAACACCACAAAATTCACCGGAGACACGCCTCCACATGCCCTCCGATAACGCTAGATGCATCGTCGGGGCGGGTGATAGACGGGAAGGAACTTATTTCTTCTTCAAGGAGCAACCACCGCCTTGCCTCTTGAATAAGACGCAAAATCTAATCGTCCTTAAAAAACACCTAAAAATGAAGTAGTAACCTTCCCGTCACCATCGGTCAAGGTCCACCGTGCCTCCATGGTCCTAAGCCCACCGCGGACGAGGCGGAGCGGTAGCGGTGCCGACGGGAGGTGGAGAAACCCTAATCGACTAGCAGACATGAGAGGAAGCAAAGGGGTAAGTATTCCCACAAAGAATTGTTGCCTCGCTTTACTTTTCTCCTGTCATTGACCCACTCCCAACCGGTCATCAATCCTACTCCCGGTATTAGCGGGCCCACTCAGGAAAGAGCGATTTTAGTAGAAAACTGGAGGGCTGACGCTAGGCATCAACCGGCTGATCCGTGCGCACGGTCAGTTGGCTTGCCAGCCATCCGGTCTGCCTCCTATAACTGTTGGATCGCTTCATTGCAACGACCTCGTGCACCTGGCCATCCCTCATCTCCCCTCACACCTCGTCTCCTTAGCTCGCCCACGACCCCCTTGCAACAGAACGTGAAGCATCGGTGGCAACCCACTTGCAACAATGGTCGAGTGTCGGCGACACCCTTGCAGCATAACTGACGACCCCCATTGCAGCACAAATGGGTGGCCCTTGTTTGTAACACCAAGTGGTTGTCATTTGCAACAGCATCGGTTGCCTTGCAGCACCAACAATGACATGTGGTGTCGGTCACAAACACCTTGTAACATATCCAATGACTCATTTGTAGCATCGTCATCTCCTTCCAACATCGTTGTCACCCCTCAAGTAGTTGCATTGGTCAATTGCGACATTAGCTCCATGCCACACACGTAAAGAGTCCATCACAAACTGACATAGCAGAGCCTACCTGGATGCATGTGCATGCCCGCGCGCACACATCAACACAGCTAGGGTACCCGGACGAAAGTGCATACCCTGAGTACAGGAACGCAAATAATGTGCCCAGCACCCACACATAAGCCTGACTAGGGTCAACTAACTAGCTCACCAGGCAAAGAACCTCACAGATGCCAGACGGCCAGGTCCCACGGTGGCGAGGAACACACTTATCAACAATGGTCAAACGAGCCCTAATCTATATGGTCATTGTGGGGTTAGCGCATATAAGGACCAAGCTCAAGTTGAGAAAGAAGATCGAGGTCTGGCCTATAGATTCAATCGACTACCGTAGCACTTTCGAAAGCTTCCCTTTGGGACCCTGTAGATTAGCTCTTTATTTCTTTGGATAGCGATCGCAATGGGTTATCTATCAAAAAAATCACCAAAGAAAGATATGTGCAATGATTGTTGTCAGGGCAAATGCATGGATAATTCGGCTGGAATCCTAAGACGCGACATTCACTCAGACCACGGCCTTGAAAGACCGGGTAGGCATCCAGAGCACGCCATCCGCCTCAAGTCATGTGTCGTGGGAATTGTGCCTGGCCTTTCTATGGACCCCGACTGTTGTGTTGCTTTGGCCGGTGAAAGAACGCTATAGGCTTTTGTTGTTGGTAAATACAAACGCAATACAAAAATGATTATTTTCTCTCATGAAAAGCGGCGGCCACGGCACAGGCTGCAAAGCACATCATCTACATCAGGCTACTTCAACGGGCAGGCAGATGGCGACGCCGTTTCCACCCCCAACTTACTCACAAGGCACGAGAAGCGGCGGCCATGGCGGCTTCAATCATGGTCTCGTCCCTAAAAAACCGCGCAGAACCCCGCACATCGGCCGAGAGCCTTTTGAAATTGACAGTCTGGCCTGCACCACAGGGAGCCGCGCATTTATCTCCAAGCTACGGGGCTTGAAGGTGTCGCCATGACACAACGGTCCCATTAGCCCCATGATCCTGTCAAAACTTGACGGCAAGACGTAACTTTGTGTGGGCTTTCCAAGCAGCGGCATGAAGGAAGAGAACGGGAGGACTCCTATCGCGCCGTTGTGAAGGTATTGTTCTCTGTGCTGGCCCTTCAGGTTGAACAACGTGGGAGATGCCTACCAGAGACTCGCGCGTCTCGCCTTGAGCCTCCAGGAAAGCGGAGAAGGCACCGGTGCACGATGCTCACACCTAACTGTCCTTCAAAAAGCCTTGTGGGCTACCCCTGAACCCGGGTTGACAGCCCCGACACGGAAGCCCGCATCGTCGCTGGCGCTCGATCGAGCGACGGTGGATAAGCTGTCAACACACACATCAAATCATTGAAAAGGCTCAAGTGAGTCTCCACTGATGCGGAAAGGTGTCCAATGATCTCTTCATTCTCCGCCCTCCTGACAGTCATGGCAAAAACTGGGAAAACAGGGTGTGTCGCGCCAATCATGATGGATAAGTTCCTGGGACCTCTCCTGCGTGAACCTCTTTCCTTAGGCTGTTGGGCCCCTGCTCCTCTGCCCATGTGGCAGAGTCGTAACACCGTGCCCCGCCTGCAAGACGGAAACATTCTCAGGTCCTGTCCCGCACGAACCTCTTTCCTCCGACCGCCAGGACCCTGCTTCTCTCCCATGCAGTAGAGCTACAATAGAGCGTCATGTCCCCTGCGACGAAAAAGCCCTCAGGACCAGTCTCGTACGAGCCGCTTTCCAAGCGTTATGGCCTTGGCGTTGCCTCCTACGGTGGAGTCACAGAAGCATACTTCACCTGTCGCGAGGGGAACGTTCTCGGGTCCTATCCCGTACGAACTACCTTCCCCAGGCCGCCAGGCCTCTTCTTACCGCCCCGTGAGGCAAAGTCACAGTAGTGCGCCGCGCCTGCCGTGATGGAAACGTTTCCGGGATCTTTCCGCATGAACCGCTTGCCGGGTCCCGCTTCCCTCCCTAACGAGTTAAGCTCCAAACAGGGGAACAGAAACACATAAGGGGAACGCGGATATACCCGGAACATACTACGTACTTAATTTAAAAAGGAGCACAGGCCAGCGTGTACAAAACACTGATATTCCGGAACATAATACTTAATTTAAAAAGGAGCACGGGATGGCGTGTGCATCCGATTATGCCGAACAATCTGTTCTAAGGCACGATGTGCCTCGCCTTCTTACACAAGAGATAAAACCAAGGACGGGCGCCGAATATCCTGGGAAGGAAGGAACCTAGGCGCCGCCAGGTTTGTTGCCCTTCCCCTGCTGCACCACCGTCTACAACCATGCCAGCAACAAGGGCGGATCCACCTCCACGACCTCGTCGTCTGGATCTTCTGGGCTGCCGACAGATCGACGGTTACGAACAAGTTGCCCGGACACAAAGGAAATGGGTAACAAGGCAGAAAACGACTCTTGCCCATCCGAACTTACGAAGCCGTGCAGTGTCGTCCCGTGGGCTGTCAATGCGACCCCACATCCTCTGAAGAAGATGGCCCTCTCTTTCTGCCAACCAGCGGCAGTGCGGCACGTACCGGCAGAGCCAATGAAGAGTCTGCAGCATCGTTTCCATCGTCCCCATCCTCCTCTGCGACCTTGTCGGAGCCTGTCTCGAGCGTCGTCGCTCTCGCCTCTGGTGACGGTGCCCCACCTATCGCACTCCGGCAAGCTTTCCAGGATATCTTCACACGTGTCGTCGGCATACAACATCCGAATGGAGGACGGGAGGCCCGGGTCATCTTCAGAATGGAACAAGGTCCTCATAATCCAGTGAAGGCGCCTTGGGTCTTGGAGATCCTGGAACGACCACAGCGACAACTGTTGAAACTATAAGGGGGGCTACACGTAGCCAGGAACAGCAGAGAACCATCGTGCGTCCATCAAGGTGTCTCCCTGCGAAATACTTGATACGCCTGAGCACGGGCTCAAGGGCACCCCCAGTGGGACAACTCGCCTACGTCGTGCTTCCCTATCGAAACAACGGGCTCTCAAAGCCTGTGTGAGCCAGGCATAGCGTCGATAAGCATCCAGCTCTCACGCCACTCCTTCATGTGCGAGTAAAGCTTCAGAGGAATGAAGTCGGCCTTGGCTTCCTCTCCGGCAAGGCGGAAAGTCACGCTTCTGGAGGTCTGGTTCCCAGAATCCTGACACGTCGCAAAGAAGTGCCGGAAGAGTTCCAAAGATGGCCTCACCCCGACGAACCCCTCGCATAAGAAAGAGAAGATCGCCAAAACCAACACGGCGTTTAGGTGAAGATGCAGCATATGAAGTCGGTAGTATTCCAGGACCGCCATGAAGAAGTTGGAGAAAGGGGAACCAGGTCGGCGACAAGGAAGTTGATGAAAATAGGGACCACGGTACCCTCTGCGATTGCGCTGCCGGCCAGGAGAAGCTCCATTGACCCCCATGAATGGATTGCGCCTTCCACCAAGAACCGAAACTTCTTCAGACTCCGAGTGTTAGAAAGCTCAGGTTCGTATAGGGATGCCAAGGGCTCTTCCTTTCCTTTCCCACGTTTGGCGGAGACTTGTGGGACGCCACGGGGAAGGGGACGGGGTGGAGAGAAGTTGAGAAACACGCAGGAGGCGAAGTGAGAGCAGGAGGAAGAAGGTGATGTGGTAACCGACGCGGCACCGTCTAGCTCACCCTCTTTATAACCAAATGGCAAAAAAGAGGCAACCGTCCGCCCGGTTGATGTGATGACATATGATCTCTGCTCCCCAAGGACATACAGCGGGTGTGCTGCGCGAACCAAGAAGGCAGTCCACTTTCCGCCAAGTACTCGATTACCCATAGTTAACACGATGGGGCGGGACGGTGGTCGTTAGTCCCCATAAGGCGACACGAGCTGCCACACGTCGCACCCCCGGCGCTATGGGGCCCATCTCTCTCTCTCTCTCTGCAATCGTCGCCCAACACATAAAAAAATGGGCGCGGGGGCTACTGTCGGCCCCATGGAAATCAGGGCACCACGGGTCGGCGGCCTTGGGCTTGACCGTGGCCCCTGTGGTGCAGCGGCTCCCGGGGTTAACACTCCTGGAAGGATGGTCCCGGGAGAGCTCAAAATCACTCGCACCCAGGGTCTCGGGAAGCCTATCTGCTATATCGTAAAGATCCTCTCGGGAATCATGAATCCCGGGGACACCGCTCATGATCCCTTCTCTCCTTTCTATTACACAAATCAGCGGGCGCATGGCAGTACAATGGGAATCGTTCGTGGGATGGGTGCAAGCAGAGCCTTCCCTCGCCCGTGGTCATCTACAGTAGCCACGAGCGGTCCCCTCCCCTGTAGACGTTGCTACAGGGCCGGTACCTTGGCACTGACTGCCATGTACGAGGGAAGAAGCAAGAGAATATCTGCGGTGCAATACGCTGCCTCGGGAGCTATCATCACAAGCTCGTACGTGTGTGGCGTAGACGACCATACTTCATTAGTACTGGCTAGAGCCAGCCCATTCAATGCAATATTCAGCCAATGAGGGCCTTCGCGAGGGGCCCCGTGAGGCAGTATAAGTAGGGAAAGGTTGTGGCCTCAAAGGGAGGTCGAACTCATTCGCAACACAAGTCACACATTGTAGCCAACTATCATATGAAATAAAGAGTAGTGAAGGAGTAGGGTATTACACCAACATGGTGGCCTGAACCTGGGTATTCCCTGTGTGTTCTTCTCTCTGTTTTTCCACCTTCGATCAACTATGACCTAGGAAGCTAGACGCGTTCAGTCCGTGGTCGTACTCACAAAGGGTCGCAGCTAACAACCCAAAGTCCGGTTCTTAGACCCCGACAGTTGCTGAATTAGCTCTACTAGACTCTATTTGCCTCGACAGTGACACTTTACTCCATAGAAGAGAGCTAGAGAGCTAGCTCAGGAAGTAACCAAAGAGAATTTGTTGAAGGCACAAGAGAGAATGAAACATTATGCTGATAAGAAAAGAAAAGATATAAAGTTCTTGGTGGTAGACATGGTTTACTTAAAGTTACAACCATACAGACATACATTCTTGAGCTTACACATGTTTCTGAAACTGCATTCCAAGTTCTATGGCCCTTTCAGAGTTCTAGAAAAGGTTGGCAACACAACATATAAGCTTTCACTTTCAGAGGGGTGTCAGTTGCATCATACCTTCCATATTAGTCAACCGAAGAAACACATTGGCTCTCATGTCATTCCTACAAAATATATCAACCGAAGAAACACATTGGCTCTCATGTCGTTCCTACAAAATATCTTCCTTTGGTGGATGCAACTGGACTCATCAAAATGGAGCCTGGAGCCATTTTAGAGCGAAAATTAATACCTTGGCTGCTGGGGCAACACCAGCATTTCACTTGTGCACTGATTATTTAGTGAACATGCCTGTCGAAGTAGCTACTTGGGAAGATTCGGCCTTCACTCAGAAGGTTTTTCGTTTCACGCTTGAGGACAAAATCTGTTTCATTCGGGGGGTATTGTCATGCTCCATTAATGTTAACTCAAGAACTACATGCTCCTCACCTGTTTCTGCGTGTCGAATGACTCTCCAGCCGTTGACACCTATCCAACGGCTCACCCATGAAGATACCGGGTCGCCTCTGTGAGCTGCTATTACCCATCGATTCTTTATTGAACGGTTGTCCGCGGCTCCCGCGTCGTTGTTTGTTATCGGGTTGTCCCCTCCCCCCTTTCACAAGTTATAAACCCTAGAACTCGATCGTCAAATTATCTCTGAAAGTCTGAATAGAAGTACTTAATTCAATCTTCAATAGTCTGGATCCTGACACTTACAGGATTCGCCAATGTATTCTATGTCCGATGCTCCTCCCTTTCCTCCCGACAGTTCCTATAGGGAGGCAGCGCAAGATCCGCTTGGAGTCATCCGTCCTTTCTACGATGGGAGACGGTGCGATGGCACAACCGGCGTGAATCCGAGCAGGAGTTGCTTTTTGGATCTGATTGCAATCTTATATCTAGAGTTAGGGTCCTCCTTGCAAGTTTCAAGAACCAGTCTATAAATTTCTATTTTCTCGAGTCCCGTAGTGAGCTTTGTATCTTCACCGCTATGAATTAATGGAGAGCTCTATGAGCCCTTGAGACTTTAAGAAAAAATGTTGTACTGTTGATGCTTTTTGTAGTAACGAAATTGTCATTTTTTGTTGGCCAAGTCTGATCTTCTCCGGCATTGAGATGTCGGTGCTTGCTCTAACATGATTCGATAGCAAAAAGTATGCAATCTAAGAGCAAATACAACAGTTTGGAGGTTGTTCCAACCAGATCTCTTGTAAAAAAAATAATAATTTCAAATAAATTAACACAAAACAGATAGCAGTTGAATTAATCTTTTCAAAAGGTGGGGAATAGCCGCACCGTTGTTACTGGGGCGGGGGGGGCTGGGCAGGATTTTTACAAGTAGAATGTGAAAAAACATAAGCTTATGTACATGTACAATAATGCCCACGACTAGTTAGCTGCTAGATTTTCCAAGAAAGATTGTTGCAGTGTAAGAAATTATGCGGTTTCATGTTGTACATATTATTGCTTCTTTGAATCCGTTGGTCCAAAGTGGAATAAGAAAGAAGATGGGGCTCTATTCTGTCTTCCCAATCCTGTTCATCACATCATGGTAGTACAGGAGAACGCACATAGGCTGGCCGTAGATGCAGAAAAAGAACCAAAATATCATGTTGCCGGCCTGTTGAAGGTGACTATAAATTAGAACTGGTTTACATGAAAGTAGAATCCTTTAGTAGGAAACAAGGAAAGGATGGCTAACCATTGTATCCCTGAATTTGCTTTTGAGGCATGATGTCAATGTGATAAGGGGGATCTGGCAACAAGGGAGAAAAGGAGATGATGTAAGCAAAGTTCACTGTCTTAGATGATACAGCAGGACGGACCTACTTACTATCAAGTACAGCCTCTGTTCCTAAATATAAGACGTTTTGGCAGTTTAAATTGAACTGCCAAAACATCTTATATTTATAAACAGAGGTAGTATCTTATATTTTTTGACACTACACTAGTGTCAAAAAATGTCTTATATTATGGGACGGAGGGAGTAGAATACAAGAGACAACATATAGGATGATCCTCAAAAGTGACCACAATTTAAGTTAGAAATTAACAACATATCTTGCACAATATTCTATGATGCAGCAATAAATTTTGGCATACCTGCAGCATGATCCCTAGGAATGCCCAGAACTTCAGAATTCGGCAGGGGACAGCAACAACAAGCTGGTATACAATAATCAAAAGGTATCATGATTTACTCACAACAGGCTGAGATGCTACTTTTATTGAACAGCAAACAGAGAACAAAGTAAGCCACCCAACAAGTGTCAAAAGCGGTTAAAGAGCGCTAGATAATTAGTGTGGTTATGTGAGGGAAGGCAAAGGGAGCAAGTTTACCTCATGGAGCACGGCAGATACAAAAAATGATACAAAAACAGCAACTTCCTGCAAGAAAAACAGCACAAATGACCAAACACAAACTATGTACAACGCATGCCCAGCATAGCAGTTTAACATCTTGCAATTTACCTTCGATATACCACTTCGCATGCAAGGAAAATATATATGACGAACAATCCATTTATGCACGGGCTGCGAACATAGACATCATCCATATTAAAACCATGAAAGTGGAAAATAAACAAAGAAATTAAAAGACCAACAGCAAGCGATATAACAGAAAAAAAAATCAAATTCATCATTTTGAGCTTGACATTTCTTTGACCTTTGAATAGGATAAATATTATAACTCCATCGGAAAGATGCAAGCTTATGTACAGATATTGTTTTTTATTACAAGCAGCTTGCAAAAAATAGCATGGTTGAGAAAAGACTACCATACCATGTTCCATTTTCGCCAATACTAATACCATCCGGGTACAGAAGCACATGCAGCAGAAGCAAATATCATACACAAAATTAGGTATGTTTAAGTGAGAAGAAAATCAGTACTAACTTCAAGAACTTTTGTATTTCACCTCATCAATTGTTTTTGCATTCCACCAGTCTTTGTAGAATTCACGGTCACCGAAACGAAGAATCTCAGCAAGTATATTTAACCTGTGTAACAATATGAGTTCAAACTGTAAATCTGCATTATTCCGAGAGTGTTTAAGAGAATTTCTATATGACGGATAATCCAGAGAACAAATTCAAAAACAAATAGACTTTCATCCTGTGATGTACTGAAGTTAACTATTCACTTGATTGATGAATAGGCATTTACCAGAGATGGAAAAAACAATAGAACATGCAAAGCCATAAGTAAACATTTGGTAATGAGAGCCTCAGAACAGTCTCTACAGCATTCAGAAGTCCGCCTTTCAATGGATGTTGAGAGTTCACGACGATTGGATTTATGTACTGCAATTTCAAATAAGTTAATAGATGATTAAGAACCACGTTGAGTATTTTGTAAGACATAGAAAGATAAAATGGCTTACCTGCTCAATAATGAAACCTTGAATACCCGTAAATATCAAGTACAGAATAATTTGACGAATCAGCCACCCTTTTCTAATATTTTCAGTTCGAGGATAACTTGGCTGCATGATTAATACCAATAATTAGTTCATTTGAACAGCAAATAACCTCTACAATCCCTTTCGCAGCTAGATGGAAATGAAAATTGTAATTTAAACAATAAATGTCGCTAAATGCTCCAAAAACAAGAGCATGCGGTATTGTCAACTGGCAGTAACTACTGACCAACGAAACTGCATACGGACTCAAGTATAATTAACTTGAGACCTCTAGGTGAGCGTTGTGCTACTACCGATCCATAATAAAGGTCGCAGTTTTGAACTAACCCCGGTTCAAAACTGCAACACTTATTTTGGATCGGAGGGAGTATATGACGGTTCCCCCAAGACATTGAGTTGTTGGTGAGTATTATATAAATATGTAAATACACGAAATGGAATCAAAGCTAGCCGAAAAGAGGCTCAGGGGACTGCAATTCTATCTTCTAAGTGCCTTGCTAACAAGCACGTAAACTTCAGATTCGCATCATAATCTTTGTAGGGAAACATTTTCTACCTTGTTGAAATAAGTCAGAGAAATGACAAAATTTTGTTAAAATCGAAGAAAAAAAATGATATATTAGGCCGTAAAAGTATAAGATACATGGGCGGTGGTTCCTCTGCCACATATGATGGAAATATGGCTGTGGAATCATTAAATCATCCAATCAGAATAACTACCTTCTAGAAGTCAGGGTTAGCACGATTCTTTTACAACTACCTCTCTATGCAGGATGATTAGAAACATACCTGATAGCACAGTGTTGGAGCCATCATGAAGTATACTAGGCTCCCTAAAGTTGGAGCTTGTAAATTATCCATGTCAGCTGTGCTGGGTGCATTATCAACCTAATAGATGGAATGTTATTGTGGAGCAAGACAAAGCTTAATAAGATAGCAATAGTATCAAAACAAAAAGCTGCACAAAAGAGCAAAGAATAAGACCAGGGAACAGAAGAAGTGTTTCATGGAAATTTTAGGAACTGAACAGTTCGTCCATTGAAATAGCAATTTATTTAAGAACTTGGCTAGAACGTATCACCTAAGAATTTTCAAGCTGTAGTACCAGCATTAGAGAAGCGGGCCATGTGATTTGTTCTGAGACAGCTAACTTTTTCCTCTCTATATCCCCAACACACACCACCACCATCCCACTCCAGACTCTACCCTCGATTTGGGCATTTATAAGTACTACTAAAATAACAAATCATCCAAGAGTAATAAGTGGGCTAGTAAAGAGAGGTAATCCAATACTTTTTTTTAACCTTGGTGATCCAATACTTTCTACCTGCATCTCGGTTGAAATGCAAATACAAGAATCCCAAGGGAGTAAGTACCATAAGGTATATGTTTATGATCGTGCTGGAAAACATTTCAGATATATTCATAAGTGAAACAAGGGGAAGTGTCAGGACCTGCTATTTGTTGGCTGTGGCCCAATCCACCCCAATTAAACTGAGTATGAAAGCCCACAAATAAAAGGAATGAAAATGATGGAAACATACCTTCTTACCACTAATGGTTAATTGCCTTATGTCATGGTTTGTATGGGCAAAAGATACGAGCTTCAGCCAAACAATGCAGGCAATAAACATCAACAAAAAACCAGACACAACCGCAGAATCACACCTGAACCAAGTGGCAGCATGTGGTATCAGGGAAATGCAGAGCAATGATATCCTATTATTGCAAAAGCTTAAACATTGGGAGTTAAGAATGAAATGCAATTATATGATGAAGCTAGAAACAGCATTCAGATCTGATATATGGTATATGAGTGCATGCACTTTGTTATGCCTCTATGTGACATTCTTGGCATGCAACTGAAGCTCTCTTATTTCGCATAAATTCGAAAAGATGAATGTTCTTACATAAGAATGACAAGCACTGGATATACAATTTCAGCTGTTGTAAGAATGATATGAAGACAGGTAGCAACCTGCAAAGAATGAGTAAAACATCGGTGTTAGTTGGTGCAAGAGTACAAAAATATGAAGAAATGATAGATAGAACAAGAGAACCCAAGATCTACACAAAACATGGGCAATTCAAGCTGTTCATTAGAATACAGTATATCAGTAAAGTAAGATGCACGATATATAGTTAAGAGAGTCCCGGCTTACAGCATCAGTAATAACATTACGGAACGCCAACTGCTCAACTGAAAATGCACCAAGAGGGAAGGCTGGTAGACTAAGGCTGGAACAGGAAAATCGTAAACACGATCAGTTCATTGAAGGCATTAAGCAAACACAATGGCATACACCATAGCAGAACTGAATATTACCAGCACATTAGAAGTGGCCAGTCCCGCAATGATGTAGAGTTGAACCAAAAGCCAGCTCGTATTAATAAGCCATACTGCAAACAGCATCAAGAGTAAAAGACTGATAAACAAATACGGTACGTCTATGACGAAGTGAGGGGATGGTTTATATTTACTAGATGAGAAAAGGCAGATAAAAACCTTCATTAAGTTCTCAATAATCAGCCGGCCGTTCACTGCAACGAGAACAACAATGCACAGATTGAAAAGGCCTGCATGACTCTGTTATAAATGACAAGAAAAAGTATCAGAGAACAATGACTCTGGCAGCTGGAAGATATGCCATCCATAAAACGGCTCTGACGGAAAAGCACGAGGAATAGAAAAAAAAAAGGCCAAGGACAAATCATTAGCAAAAAGGATAGCTATGTCCGTTGCATTTCAGCGTGCGACCTGAGTTACCTAATAAAGCACTAACGTTTCGTGCTTATCAACTATGGCCACATATCACACTGAAAAAGAAAGCACGTGAGTTAAACCCACAACTACCAGTGACAATCTATCTGACCACATAAATACGTGATTCCGCGACCAACCTTCCAATAGTGCACCCCCCGCAAAAAAATAAAATCATACTGCACTGTACTACTAGATTTGTGCTTCTCGCACGCATCAAAAACATATCTTCTGTCAGATTTCGACCCAAAAGAGCAACAACTTTTTATGACAAGGAAACGCCTGAATTATCGTTACATAACAGCCATAATGAAATTCAGACACAAATAAACAATTGAGCAACTGAAAGAGCTAAACATTTAAACGAGGATAGGTCTGTTAACGAAATGGGGGCCAGAGCGGGAGGAGCCCACCTGCTTGAAGATGGCGTCGGAGCTCAGGGGACTCTCCTTCGCCTTCCGGTGGACTGGGGCAGCCGCGCGGAAGCTGAACGCGGTGAAGTCCCCGGGGCCGCCGGCGGACGAGGTGTCCCCGCTTGAGTCGCGGCGGCGGTGCGACGAGGAGGGCTCCGGGGGGCCGGACTCGTCCCCAGAGTCCGCCGCGAAGCTGGCACGCGCGGCCACCGCGGCACCGGAGCTCAGCCGGCGGCGAAGCGCGGCCACGAAGCCCTCGGGGGTGAAGCCGCCTCCACGCGGGCGCGGCGGGCGCCGGTGGACTGGCGACGGGGCCTTGATCTCGGCGCCGTTCGAGTCCTCCATTCAAGGGGCTAGGTTTCTCTCTCTGACCATCTCTCTCTATGGCCTCTCGATTTGGAGGAGGAGAGGAGACGTCGAGACGAGAGGAGGCCTTCCCCGGTGGTGACGTACAGCAAGGCCGGCTTTCCGTCGATCAGTATCACACCTCGGATCGGGAGGAGGCTGCCGTGGGACCCACGTGTCTGTTGGGTTTTTTCTTTTCAGGGAACGTAGCAGTATTTTTTTTCAGGGAATGTGTCTCTGTTGTTCGGAGTCCGAGTGGCCATGTGCGGCGGGAAAGGATTTCGGTCCATTGAGAGCGAGTCCCACTGCACCCGTCCAAATCGTCCACCCACGTCCGCTCGCCGGCTGCGCACAAAAATCAAGACCCAACGCGGAGACCCATTTTTATTTTTTGTTTGTTTCGTGTCCACTCAAAATCATTTCAGTCTCAAATTTAAAATTAATTTAAGTCCGAAGCGTACACAAAACAGACGTTTTCTGCGTCCTCTTCGTCCGGCTGCGTCCGCTGCACATCGAAGTTGGCCCGTCTCCCATCCAAACAAATGGGCCCACTCACCCATCCCACCCCTTTCCTCTCTTTCTCGCCCACCCAAACCGGCACAGAGCACGCCACGATGCCGACGCAGCAGCTTCCCCTCCGCCGCGAGCGTCTCTCGCCGGCTTCCACCGTCGCCACCGCTTCACCTGCGGCTGAGCTGCCCGACGCGTGTGCGTGCTGGTACTGTTGCCCGACCTCACGAGCGTGCTAGCTAGCTGGTTGCAAAATTTCCCTAAAAAAAATCAAAATGTGATAAAATGTTGATTTTTTTATAAAATAAGCTCTGATAAATTTTCTACATTGTGGTAGATTTTCATAACTTTTGGAGTTAGGGAAGTATTAATACTCTTGCATTCTTTACAGACTGTACTGTTTTGGTAGATTGATGTTATGTTTGCATTGCTTGCATATGTTTGCTTGTTTAATGATTCTATTTGAGGATAGGAGTATTAAATATGCAGAGGCATTTAGTATGCAATGTTGAATAATAATTTTAGTGATTTGCTACAGTAGAAAATGATAAGGTTTTTGCATTGGTTTATACTAACTTATCTCACGAGTTCTTGTTGAGTTTTGTTGGATGAAGCTTTTAAGATTTAGGAAAACCGTGATATAAAAAGAATTACGGGGACACAAATGCTCAAGCTTGGGGATACCCAAGGCACCCCAAGATAATATTTCAAGAAGTCTCAAGCATCTAAGCTTGGGGATGCCCCGGTAGGCATCACACCTTTCTTCTTCAACAATTATCGGTTAGTAATGGTTGAGCGTAAGTTTTTGCTTCTTCACATGATGTGTGCTATTCTTGGAATTGCATTTTGTTTTGTTTTTGCTTGCTGTTTTAATAAAATATTTAGATCTAAAAGTTTTTAAATAAAATATAGTCCTCAAATAGTTGCCAGGGAGGCTAAGTAAGCGACACTCACATCCCATCAACGAAGCTCTTTTCTATGGAATTGCTCTAGTGATTCATTTATATCTTTTTAAGCACAGTATGCTCTAGTATTTTTGAAGAAATTCTCTCTTGCTTCACTTAAATTAATTTGGGAGAAAGAAATATTATGCTCATGATCTTCACTTATATCTTTTTGGAGTAGCTTGTCATTTACTCTCGTGCTTCACTTATATCCTATGAGTAAATTGTTGAATTGAATGCCATGAAGTTGAAATCATATCATGCCTAGTTGTAACGCCCCGGATTCGATGCGCCAGGTGTTTGCCAGTTATTCGCCGTCCTTGCCATGTCATTTGCTTGTTTGTTGCACTTTGCCATGTCATCATCTGCATTTCATATCATATCATCATGTGCATCTCATTTTGCATACGTGTTCGTCTCATGCATCCGAGCATTTTCCACGTTGTCCGTTTTGCAATCCGGCACTCCTATGTCTCCCGGCGCCCCCTTTTACCTCTTTTCGTGTGCGGGTGTTAAACGGTCTCGGAATGGACCGACTTTTGTCAAGCGGCCTTGGTATAGCACCGGTAGACCGCCGGTCAAGTTTCGGGTCATTTGGAGGTCGTTTAGTACACCAACGGTTAACCGGGTAACCGTAAACCCCCTTTCTCTTTGCAGCCCAACACCCCTTCCAAAATGGCCCAAAACCCACCAAACTCCCCTCCATGCTCTCGGTCGTTCGATCACGATCGCGTGGCCGAAAACCGCTCCTCATTTGGACTCTCCTAGCTCCCTCTACCTATAAATATAGCCCCTCCCCCGAAATTCGCGGTCTAATTCCCCCGAAACCCTAGCTTTCGTCCTCATCCCGCCGCCGGACATGTCCATATCGGCCGGACATGTCCGCGCCGCCGCTCCTCGCCGTATCACGCGTTGCCACATGGCGCGCCGCCGCCTCCCTCCGTCGCGGCCCGCTCCAGCCACGGCCGCCCCATGTTGGCAAGCGTGCCCGCCAGCGCCCAGAACCGCCCGCCGCCGCCTCACAGCCCGAGGCGCCGCCGGCCGAGGCTCACCCGCCGCCGCCGGACCTGCCGCCCATGGATCTCCGCCGCCTCCGCCGCCCGGCTATCATGCACCGCCTTCGCCATGCGCCCGGCCATCATCTCCGCCCGCCGCCATCGTCCGTCGCCCGCCGCCGCCGCCGCCCGCCGCTCGCTCCGGCGTGCCCTCCTCGCCTCATCGGCTGCCTGCCATGCCGCCCAGCGATCGCGCCATGGATCCAGCCCCTCACCCGACGCCTGAGCTGCTGCTCGGCCACTGCCTCCGCCTCCTCGCCTGTCCCTTCGCGGCGCCGCCCATGCCTCCCCCCGCCTGAAGCTCCGGCCGATTCCGAGGGAGTGGATCAGATCCACCACTCCCTCCATCCAAACGCCTCCCCACGCCCGGATCTCTCCGTCCCGGATCCATCTCGTCCCGCGTTGACTTTTCGCGGAGGTGATTTCTTCTAAGTCCCCGATTCTACAGTAATTTTCATGCATTTTTATCGCATCATAACTCTGCATCCCTAGCTCCATTTTGGGCGTGTAATATGTCAAATTGTTCGCCTCGACGAGTACATCATTTTATCTCATTGCATCATTTTCATTTGAGCTCATCTTGATGCCCGAAATGCTGTTAGAAGAGGGCTATGTGATGTTAGTTTCAGATTCTTATCAGAGCATGCACTTTTGTCATTTTTTCCATGATTGATGTGTGCACCCTATGAACTTGAGTCCTACATGTGTTGTGTACTATGCCATGCCATCTTTACAGTGGTGTATGCCATGTATTTTTGTGATCTCCGTGGTGACTAGCACAAGCATGCAAACTAGGCTTCATGATGTTGCTGATTTCAGCCCCTGTTCTCCTGATATTTTTATGTCATGTAAACTTGATGCTACAGAGAGATCCATGCTTATTTTGAGATACTTCAGTAAGGATGTTTTGAACATATGGTTATTCTCTATCCATCCATGCCCTTGTTTGCAATTATGGAGTGCCATAGCTTGAGTCAATCGAGCTCTACTTTTTCTATAAAATGTTTCCTGACAGATTGTTTACATGTTATTCAATTTTGCCAAGGTTGTTGTAGTTGATCCGTGTATGATATGATGTTGTTCTTGCCATGTATAGCTTCTATGCCATGTCTTCTTACTGTGAGTTGCCTTGCCATGCCATGTATTGCTCTGTGGTGAGTGGTTCAAGCTCACCAACATGCCTACCTATTGTTGTTCCTGCCATGTATGAATCTGTAATATAACTTGCTATGTTTACGTGGGTGCCATCATATTTTCTGATCCTTTTTGGCTTATGGTCACTAAAGGACTTTTGTTATATGCTTTGAGTAGATTCATGCCATGCTCTAATTTGACTTGATAGCTTGCTGTAACATGTTGTTTGATAGCTCTAAACATTGCAACCTGATGTTATTTCTGCTAAAGTCTGAAACTGTTATTATTTGCAATCTTGCCATGTCATTTTGAGCATGTTCTAGTGATTTTTGGAGAGAGCTCAGTGTTCATGTTTTGTCATGATTTACCTTTACATCATGCCCATGCCTTTTGTTATTACGTTGAGATGCTGTAGCTTGTTGTTTTGATGCTTGCAAAATGCCTAGTTGCTGTTTTGGACAGATTGTTGCTATAACTTGTATAGGGTGTATGTGTTGAACCGTTGCTCCGTTTTGAGTGTGCTCTATATGAAACTTGCTTGATTTTGCATTTAGCTTCATATTATCATGTTGCATCCATGTTTTGAGGGGTTTTCTTGATGTTTGTATGCATTTTGCATCAATGCCATGCTTAACTTGTTTTGCTCATATATTCTAGGCCGTAGCTCCGAATTAAATGAACTTTATATGTAACTTGACTAGAATTTCGTGTAGATCATCGTGGTGCATCTTACATTGCTGTTTAACAACTTGAACATAAGGTTTATTCAGATCTGGAACAATTTCGAAATTTGCATATGAGGACTTACCGGAATTGTTATATGTTGTTCCCGGCCTCATTTAAACTTGCTTGGATGTGTTGTTCTTGTTTGCATCATCTCTTGCCATGAGTAGTTTCATGTAGCCTTGTCATGCATCATGCTTGTTGTGCATCATGTCTTGTCTATGTGTGGTGTGTTTACCATGTTGTGTGCTTCTTCTCGATAGTTCCGCTTCGCTGCGATCGTGAGGATTCGCTCGCTCACGCTTGGTTCGTCTTCGTGGCTTCTTCTTCTTCATGGACTCGTTCTTCTTCCTTGCGGGATTTCAGGCAAGATGACCGTCACCTTGGATCTCACTACTATCATTGCTATGCTAGTTGCTTCGTTCTATCGCTTACTGCGCTACCTATCACTTCTTTGTTCAAGCCTCCCAAATTGCCATGTCGCCTCTAACCTTTTGCACCCTTCCTAGCAAACCGTTGTTTGGGTATGTTACCGCTTTGCTCAGCCCCTCTTATAGCGTTGTTAGTTGCAGGTGAAGATGAAGTTTGTTCCTTGTTGGATATGGAGATGTTGTTCCTTGTTGGAACATGTTTACTTGTTGGGATATCACAATATATCTTATTTAATTAATGCATCTATATACTTGGTAAAGGGTGGAAGGCTAGGCCTTATGCCTGGTGTTTTGTTCCACTCTTGCCGCCTAGTTTCCGTCATATCGGTATTATGTTCCCGATTTTGCGTCCCTAACGCGGTCGGGTGATTTATGGGACCCCTTGACAGTTCGCTTTGAATAAGACTCCTCCAAAGAAGGCCCAACATTGGTTTTACCATTTGCCTCACCTATGCCCTTTTTCCTTGGGTTTGTGGAGCCCGAGGGTCATCTTTATTTTAGCCCCCGGCCGCTCCTCCTCGAGTGCTGGTCCAAACCGAAGCGATGTCCGGCGCCTGGCAACTGTGGTCTATGCCAACCCGTCGTCTTGCTCATCCGGTGTGCCCGAGAACGAGATATGTGCAGCTCCTATCGGGATTTGTCGGCACATTCGGGCGGCTTTGTTGGTCTTGTTTTATTGTCTGTAGAAATGTCTTGTAGCCGGATTCCGAGACTGATCGGGTCTTCCGGGAGAAGGAATATCCTTCGTTGATCGCGAGAGCTTATCATGGGCTAAGTTGGGACACCCTGCAGGGTTTGAACTTTCGGAAGCCGTGCCTCGGTTATGTGGCAGATGGGAATTTGTTGATATCCGGTTGTAGTAAACTTGAAGTAAACTCTTCTAAAATACACCAACCGTGTGCGTAACCGTGAGTGTCTCTTTTCGGGGTTGATCGAGAGGAGAACACGGTTTCTTAGGTTATGTTTGACGTAAGTAGGAGTTCAGGATCACTTTTTGATCATTGCTAGTTGACGACCGTTCCTTTGTTTCTCTTCTCGCTCTCATTTGCGTAAGTTAGCCACCATATATGCTTAGCCGCTGCTGCAACCTCACCACTTTACCCCTTCCTTTCCCTTTAAGCTTTTCTAGTCTTGATACCCATGGTAATGGGATTGATGAGTCCTCGTGGCTCACAGATTACTACACCAACAGATGCAGGTACAAGTTTCGCGATGATCATGACGTGAGAGCGATGTTTGCTTGTCTTGGAGTTCTTCTGCTTCTTCGATCAGGGGATAGGTTCCAGGTCGGCAGCCTGGGCTAGCAGGGTGGATGTCGTTTGAGCTTCTGTTTATGTTTCATCCGTAGTCGGATGTTGCTCTTGTATATGATGTTGATGTATTCTTGTGGCATTTGTGCCTTATGTATGTATCCCCATCTATTATGTAATGTTGATGTAATGATATCCACCTTGCAAAAGCGTCTTCAAGATGCGCTTCTATCCTTGGTGGGACCATCGAGTTCCTTTAGGATAGGGTCGCATCTTGGGCGTGATAAGTTGGTATCAGAGCCTCGACCGACCCTAGGAGCCCCCTTGATTGATCGTGTAGTTTGGCCGTTGTCGAGTCTAGAAAAAAAACTGGTTTTCGAGTCTAGTTATATCGGAGTAGGAATTCTTTTACTCCTCAGCCCCTTCGTCACTCTGGTCAGGAATCTTGACGTAGGTGTTTTGAATTACTCCTCTTCCCCTTCAAATTTTCTTTAGGTTCACGTAGTTGGTTTTCCGATCGTTGGTTCTCATCTCTTTTGATCCGGTGCTTTTCCCGTCAAGTCGACTCAAACCTCTTTGTCTTTTGAGAGATCTATCCTCAGCTCTTTTCTATCAACGTTGTTTCCCTGTCCGAAGCTGTCCTTGTTTTTCCCACCGCCCTCCTTCTTCTTCTCGAACCGAGTCTGTGAATCGAGTATCCATCCTACTCGTATAAGTCTTTGTTCTTTTTCCTCAATGATTTCAACCGGTGTTTTCTCTTCAAGATATTCGTCGATTTCCCCTTCCAAGTTGCCTTTGTTTTCCCGCCCTCCCACCCTTTTTCTTCCCGGAGTCTGACTCTCTCTCGACCAGCTATTTCATTCGTACGGAGCCTCTTCAGTCTTTCGTCAATTGTTTCAACCGGTGAATTCTCGTCTCGTTCGTCATTCTTCATCCCTTTCTTTTCCGGTGCACTCAATTCAAGTTTTTCGGCGTTGATCATATTCTTTTCCTTGGATCAAGTGTTCTCCTTGCTTATTTGCCTCTCGCCATTCAATCATTCCGGAGTTCCGAAGACATCTCAGGAGATTCGTCTATGTTCCAATTAATTCGAGGTTGTCACCTCAGTCAAATATTTCAGTTCTTCCGGTGCATCATCTATCTGTTCAACATCCCTTTCCAACGGTGTTTTCTTTTAGTGGGCCCTAACCCACAGGTCTTTTCCCACGATCTTACCTGACTCTTCTGATTTTCCCGGAGTTATTCTCAAATCCTTTTCGTAGTTTGACGTAAGTATGAATTTCATCAGTCAGACGCCTTTCCAAGTTCGATTCCTAATCTTTTTCATTGTTGGCTCAACCTCTCTGTTTTTCATTCTTCCGGAGTATCTCATTAATTTTGGTGGTGTTTATCGTCGTCCTTGAAGACCGTCGTAGAGTTTTTCCTCTAAATCTTGTCCATTCTCCCGGAGATTCATGGTGATAGCTGTTATCCTATCTAATTGTTTCCAGTCGCGCAATTCTTTTAAATCATCCGGAGTATGCCAGAAGTTGTTTTCCCGTTCCTTTTCATCGGAGGCCATCGTTCCAGAAGAATTCTTCGCCCTCATCATTCCAGTTATCGTTCTCTAATTATCCCGGTGCGTCATTCAAGTGCTTTTAATCAGATCGAGCTCTTCCTTTTCTCTTGCTCCTAAATCCCATCAATCATATTTGTTCTTCTAATTCTTCCCGGTGATTTTTTTCTCTTTCATCAGTCATTTTCGAATTCTTACGGTGGTTCGTTCAAGATTCTTTTCCTTGCTTATCATATTAATCCATTCGTTCTTTTTAATCCTACCGGTGGTTCATGAAGACTTTCTCAAGTTTTGTGCGATGTTCCCCCTTAATCCTTTTCCAACGAGAATAAGTAGTTTGCAAAATCCATTGTTTGTCATCAATTTAATTTGATGAAGGATAAGCATACAATAAATCTTATCCTTATTTCATCAGAGTGAGTAATCCCTTCCTTCAGAGTTTGTTCGTGAGGAATAAATTCTAGTTCTAAGTGTTTTCATCTTTTCTTTTCCGGAGTTCAATTATTTCCTCGGCCATTTCGTCGGAACCTCCATCTAAATCTTCGCAACGCTCATCTTATTCTTTCTTCCTTCATTCTATCTCACAATCCTTTTTGTTACCGGAGTTCTTCATGGTGGTTCTTCATGATTTAATTTTCTCTTCAAGAGTTTCATCAATATTTTTGGTGGAATTTAAATATCTTTTCTTCTTGCACCTCTAAGTGTAATTAATTCTCCGTATTCTTTAGAATTGCAGTTTTGTATTTCTTTGTTCTTCTCAGATATTCAAATCCAGTCAATCCTTCCTTCTAAGTTCTTTTCATTCTATTTTTTCCAATTCTTTCGGAGGTATTGCGTTGCTTATGTCGTCAAGTGTCATTCCATCTTGTGAAGTTCGTGTTCTATTTCTTTCCTTGTTTCAAACGGAGTGCTACCTAAATCCTTTCAGTCTTATTCATTTCTTATCTCGTTCGAACCGGAGTTGTTTCTGAGTCTATCATGTTTCCATGAGCTTTTGATTCTCGTCATTCTCGTCGTTCCTCTCTTATTCTCGAGTGCTCTCGATTCTTTGCTTCTTCTCTTGAGTTCTTGTTTCACCTCATCCCTTTTCCCTTCCGTCTCGGTCCTAAGATCTCGGGACGAGATCTTTTGTTAGTGGAGGAGTGTTGTAACGCCCCGGATTCGATGCGCCAGGTGTTTGCCAGTTATTCGCCGTCCTTGCCATGTCATTTTCTTGCTTGTTGCACTTTGCCATGTCATCATCTGCATTTCATATCATGTCATCATGTGCATCTCATTTTGCATACGTGTTCGTCTCATGCATCCGAGCATTTTCCCCGTTGTCCGTTTTGCAATCCGGCACTCCTATGTCTCCCGGCGCCCCCTTTTACCTCTTTTCGTGTGCGGGTGTTAAACGGTCTCGGAATGGACCAACTTTTGTCAAGCGGCCTTGGTATAGCACCGGTAGACCGCCTGTCAAGTTTCGGGTCATTTGGAGGTCGTTTGGTACTCCAACGGTTAACCGGGTAACCGTAAACCCCCTTTCTCTTTGCAGCCCAACACCCCTTCCAAAGTGGCCCAAAACCCACCAAACTCCCCTCCATGCTCTCGGTCGTTCGATCACGATCGCGTGGCCGAAAACCGCTCCTCATTTGGACTCTCCTAGCTCCCTCTACCTATAAATATAGCCCTCCCGAAATTCGCGGTCTAATTCCCCGAACCCTAGCTTTCGTCCTTCTCCGCCACGGACATGTCCATATCGGCCGGACATGTCCGCCGCCGCCGCTCGCCCTATCACGCGCTGCCACGTGGCGCGCCGCCGCCTCCTCCGTCGCGCCCGCTCCAGCCACGGCCGCCCACATTGGGCAAGCGCTGCCCGCCAGCGCCGCCGAGCCGCCGCGCCGCCGCCTCCACGCCGAGGCGCCGCCGCCGACTGGGCTTACCCCGCCGCCGGACCGGCCGCCGCCAAGCGATCTCCGCCGCCTCCGCCGCCGCCGCATCATGGCCGCCGCATGCTGCCGCCGCGCCCGTTGCCGCCTCCCGCCGCTTCGCCCGCTGCTGCCCTGCCTGCCCGCCTCTCCGTGTGCCCTCGCCTCAAGCCAGCCAAGCCACCTGGCCAAGCCGCCGCCATGGATCCCAAGGCCCTCGCCCGCGCCCGAGCTGCTGCTCCGGCCACTGCTCTCCGCCTCGCCTCCGTCCCTGCCACGGCGCCCGCCCCATGCCTCCCTTCGCCGGAGTTCGGCGGATCCGAGGGAGTGGATCAGATCCACCACTCCCTCCATCCAAACGCCTCCCCACGCCCGGATCTCTCCGTCCCGAATCCATCTCGTCCCGCGTTGACTTTTCGCGGAGGTGATTTCTTCTAAGTCCCCGATTCTACAGTAATTTTCATGCATTTTCATCGCATCATAACTCTGCATCCGTAGCTCCGTTTTGGGCGTGTAATATGTCAAATTGTTCGCCTCGACGAGTACATCATTTCATCTCATTGCATCATTTTCATTTGAGCTCATCTTGATGCCCGAAATGCTGTTAGAAGAGGGCTATATGATGTTAGTTTCAGATTCTTATCAGAGCATGCACTTTTGTCATTTTTTCCATGATTGCTGTGTGCACCCTATGAACTTGAATCCTACATGTGTTGTGTACTATGCATGCTATCTTTACAGGGGTGTATGCCATGTATTTTTGTGATCTCCGTGGTGACTAGCACAAGCATGCAAACTAGGCTTCATGATGTTGCTGATTTCAGCCCCTCTTCTGCTAATATTTTTATACCATGTAAACTTGATGCTACAGAGAGATCCATGCTTATTTTGAGATACTTCAGTAAGGATGTTTTGAACATATGGTTATTCTCTATCCATCCATGCCCTTGTTTGCAATTATGGAGTGCCATTGCTTGAGTCAATCGAGCTCTACTTTTTCTATAAAATGTTTCCTGGCAGATTGTTTACATGTTATTCAATTTTGCCAAGGTTGTTGTAGTTGATCCGTGTATGATATGATGTTGTTCTTGCCATGTATAGCTTCTATGCCATGTCTTCTTACTGTGAGTTGCCTTGCCATGCCATGTATTGCTCTGTGGTGAGTGGTTCAAGCTCACCAACATGCCTACTTATTGTTGTTCCTGCCATGTACGAATCTGTAATATAACTTGCTATGTTTACGTGGGTGCCATCATATTTTCTGATCCTTTTTGGCTTATGGTCACTAAAGGACTTTTGTTATATGCTTTGAGTAGATTCATGCCATGCTCTAGTTTGACTTGATAGCTTGCTGTAACATGTTGTTTGATAGCTCTAAACATTGCAACCTGATGTTATTTCTGCTAAAGTCTGAAACTGTTATTATTTGCAATCTTGCCATGTCATTTTGAGCATGTTCTAGTGATTTTTGGAGAGAGCTCAGTGTTCATGTTTTGTCATGCTTTACCTTTAAATCATGCCCATGCCTTTTGTTATTACGTTGAGATGCTGTAGCTTGTTGTTTTGATGCTTGCAAAATGCCTAGTTGCTGTTTTGGACAGATTGTTGCTATAACTTGTATAAGGTGTATGTGTTGAACCGTTGCTCCGTTTTGAGTGTGCTCTATATGAAACTTGCTTGATTTTGCATGTAGCTTCATATTATCATGTTGCATCCATGTTTTGAGGGGTTTTCTTGATGTTTGTATGCATTTTGCATCAATGCCATGCTTAACTTGTTTTGCTCATATATTCTAGGCCGTAGCTCCGAATTAAATGAACTTTATATGTAACTTGACTAGAATTTCATGTAGATCATCGTGGTGCATCTTAAATTGCTGTTTAACAACTTGAACATAAGGTTTATTCAGATCTGGAACAATTTCGAAATTTGCATATGAGGACTTACCGGAATTGTTATATGTTGTTCCCGGCCTCATTTAAACTTGCTTGGATGTGTTGTTCTTGTTTGCATCATCTCTTGCCATGAGTAGTTTCATGTAGCCTTGTCATGCATCATGCTTGTTGTGCATCATGTCTTGTCTATGTGTGGTGTGTTTACCATGTTGTGTGCTTCTTCTCGATAGTTCCGTTTGCTATGCGATCGTGAGGATTCGTTCGTCTACGCTTGGTTCGTCTTCGTGGCTTCTTCTTCTTCATGGACTCGTTCTTCTTCCTTGTGGGATTTCAGGCAAGATGACCGTCACCTTGGATCTCACTACTATCATTGCTATGCTAGTTGCTTCGTTCTATCGCTTCGCTGCGCTACCTATCACTTGCTGTTCAAGCCTCCCAAATTGCCATGTCAGCCTCTAACCTTTTGCACCCTTCCTAGCAAACCGTTGTTTGGCTATGTTACCGCTTTGCTCAGCCCCTCTTATAGCGTTGTTAGTTGCAGGTGAAGATGAAGTTTGTTCCTTGTTGGAACATGGAGATGTTGTTCCTTGTTGGAACATGTTTACTTGTTGGGATATCACAATATATCTTATTTAATTAATGCATCTATATACTTGGTAAAGGGTGGAAAGCTCGGCCTTATGCCTGGTGTTTTGTTCCACTCTTGCCGCCCTAGTTTCCGTCATATCGGTATTATGTTCCCGGATTTTGCGTCCCTAACGCGGTCGGGTGATTTATGGGACCCCTTGACAGTTCGCTTTGAATAAGACTCCTCCAAAGAAGGCCCAACATTGGTTTTACCATTTGCCTCACCTATGCCCTTTTTCCCTTGGGTTTCGAGGAGCCCGAGGGTCATCTTTATTTTAGCCCCGGGCCGCTTCTCCTCGAGTGTGCTGGTCCAAACCGAAGCGACGTCCGGCGCCCCACAGGGCAACCAGGGTCTATGCCAACCCGTTGTCTTGCTCATCCGGTGTGCCCCGAGAACGAGATATGTGCAGCTCCTATCGGGATTTGTCGGCACATTCGGGCAGCTTTGCTGGTCTTGTTTTATTGCTGTCGAAATGTCTTGTAGCCGGTATTCCGAGACTGATCGGGTCTTCCCGGGGAGAAGGAATATCCTTCGTTGATCGCGAGAGCTTATCATGGGCTAAGTTGGGACACCCCTGCAGGGTTTGAACTTTCGGAAGCCGTGCCCGCGGTTATGTGGCAGATGGGAATTTGTTGATATCCGGTTGTAGTAAACTTGAAGTAAACTCTTCTAAAATACACCAACCGTGTGCGTAACCGTGAGTGTCTCTTTTCGGGGTTGATCGAGAGGAGAACACGGTTTCTTGGGTTATGTTTGACGTAAGTAGGAGTTCAGGATCACTTCTTGATCATTGCTAGTTGACGACCGTTCCTTTGTTTCTCTTCTCGCTCTCATTTGCGTAAGTTAGCCACCATATATGCTTAGCCGCTGCTGCAACCTCACCACTTTACCCCTTCCTTTCCCTTTAAGCTTTGCTAGTCTTCATCCCATGGTAATGGGATTGCTGAGTCCTCGTGGCTCACAGATTACTACACCAACAGATGCAGGTACAGGTTTCGCGTTGATCATGATGTGAGAGCGATGTTTGTTTGTCTTGGAGTTCTTCTGCTTCTTCGATCAGGGGATAGGTTCCAGGTCGGCAGCCTGGGCTAGCAGGGTAGATGTCGTTTGAGCTTCTGTTTATGTTTCATCCGTAGTCGGATGTTGATCTTGTATATGATGTTGATGTATTCTTGTGGCATTTGTGCCTTATGTATGTATCCCCATCTATTATGTAATTTTGATGTAATGATATCCACCTTGCAAAAGCGTCTTCAAGATGCGCTTCTATCCTTGGTGGGACCATCGAGTTCCTTTAGGATAGGGTCGCATCTTGGGCGTGATAAGTTGGTATCAGAGCCTCGACCGACCCTAGGAGCCCCCTTGATTGATCGTGTAGTTTGGCCGTTGTCGAGTCTAGAAAAAAAACTGGTTTTTGGAGTCTAGTTATATCGGAGAGTAGGAATTCTTTTTACTCCTCAGCCCCTTCGTCACTCTGGTCAGGAATCTTGACGTAGGTGTTTTGAATTACTCCTCTTCCCCTTCAAATTTTCGTTAGGTTCACGTAGTTGGTTTTCCGATCGTTGGTTCTCATCTCTTTTGATCCGGTGCTTTTCCCGTCAAGTCGACTCAAACCTCTTTGTCTTTTGAGAGATCTATCCTCAGCTCTTTTCTATCAACGTTGTTTCCCTGTCCGAAGCTGTCCTTGTTTTTCCCACCCGCCCTCCCTTCTTCTTCTCGGAACCGGAGTCTGTAATCGAGTATCCATCCTACTCGTGCGAAGTCTTTGTTCTTTTTCCTCAATGATTTCAACCGGTGTTTTCTCTTCAAGATATTCGTCGATTTCCCCTTCCAAGTTGGCTTTGTTTTCCCGCCCTCCCACCCTTTTTCTTCCCGGAGTCTGACTCTCTCTCGACCAGCTATTTCATTCGTACGGAGCCTCTTCAGTCTTTCGTCAATTGTTTCAACCGGTGAATTCTCGTCTCGTTCGTCATTCTTCATCCCTTTCTTTTCCGGTGCACTCAATTCAAGTTTTTCGGTGTTGATCATATTCTTTTCCTTGGATCAAGTGTTCTCCTTGCTTATTTGCCTCTCGCCATTCAATCATTCCGGAGTTCCGAAGACATCTCAGGAGATTCGTCTATGTTCCAATTAATTCGAGGTTGTCACCTCAGTCAAATATTTCAGTTCTTCCGGTGCATCATCTATCTGTTCAACATCCCTTTCCAACGGTGTTTTCTTTTAGTGGGCCCTAACCCACAGGTCTTTTCCCACGATCTTACCTGACTCTTCTGATTTTCCCGGAGTTATTCTCAAATCCTTTTCGTAGTTTGACGTAAGTATGAATTTCATCAGTCAGACGCCTTTCCAAGTTCGATTCCTAATCTTTTTCATTGTTGGCTCAACCTCTCTGTTTTTCATTCTTCCGGAGTATCTCATTAATTTTGGTGGTGTTTATCGTCGTCCTTGAAGACCGTCGTAGAGTTTTTCCTCTAAATCTTGTCCATTCTCCCGAAGATTCATGGTGATAGCTCGATGTTATCCTATCTAATTGTTTCCAGTCGCGCAATTCTTTTAAATCATCCGGAGTATGTCAGAAGTTGTTTTCCCGTTCCTTTTCATCGGAGGCCATCGTTCCAGAAGAATTCTTCGCCCTCATCATTCCAGTTATCTTTATCTAATTATCCCGGTGCTTCATTCAAGTGCTTTTAATCAGATCGAGCTCTTCCTTTTCTCTTGCACCTAAATCCCATCAATCATATTTGTTCTTCTAATTCTTCCCGGTGATTTTTTTCTCTTTCATCAGTCATTTTCGAATTCTTATGGTGGTTCTTCAAGATTCTTTTCCTTGCTTATCATATTAATCCATTCGTTCTTTTTAATCCTACCGGTGGTTCATGAAGACTTTCTCAAGTTTTGTGCGATGTTCCCCCTTAATCCTTTTCCAACGAGAATAAGTAGTTTGCAAAATCCATTGTTTGTCATCAATTTAATTTGATGAAGGATAAGCATACAATAAATCTTATCCTTATTTCATCAGAGTGAGTAATCCCTTCCTTCAGAGTTTGTTCGTGAGGAATAAATTCTAGTTCTAAATGTTTTCATCTTTTCTTTTCCGGAGTTCAATTATTTCCTCGGCCATTTCATCGGAACCTCCATCTAAATCTTCGCAACGCTCATCTTATTCTTTCTTCCTTCATTCTATCTCACAATCCTTTTTGTTACCGGAGTTCTTCATGATTTAATTCTTTCTTCAAGAGTTTCATCAATATTTTTGGTGGAATTCAAATATCTTTTCTTCTTGCACCTCTAAGTGTAATTAATTCTCCGTATTCTTTAGAATTGGAGTTTTGTATTTCTTTGTTCTTCTCAGATATTCAAATCCAGTCAATCCTTCCTTCTAAGTTCTTTTCGTTCTATTTTTTCCAATTCTTTCGGAGGTATTGCGTTGCTTATGTCGTCAAGTGTCATTCCATCTTGTGAAGTTTGTGTTCTATTTCTTTCCTTGTTTCAAACGGAGTGCTACCTAAATCCTTTCAGTCTTATTCATTTCTTATCTCGTTCGAACCGGAGTTGTTTCTGAGTCTATCATGTTTCCATGAGCTTTTGATTCTCGTCATTCTCATCGTTCCTCTCTTATTCTCGAGTGCTCTCGATTCTTTGCTTCTTCTCTTGAGTTCTTGTTTCACCTCATCCCTTTTCCCTTCCGTCTCGGTCCTAAGATCTCGGGACGAGATCTCTTGTTAGTGGAGGAGTGTTGTAACGCCCCGGATTCGATGCGCCAGGTGTTTGCCAGTTATTCGCCGTCCTTGCCATGTCATTTTCTTGCTTGTTGCACTTTGCCATGTCATCATCTGCATTTCATATCATGTCATCATGTGCATCTCATTTTGCATACGTGTTCGTCTCATGCATCCGAGCATTTTCCCCGTTGTTCGTTTTGCAATCCGGCACTCCTATGTCTCCCGGCGCCCCCTTTTACCTCTTTTCGTGTGCGGGTGTTAAACGGTCTCGGAATGGACCGAGTTTTGTCAAGCGGCCTTGGTATAGCACCAGTAGACCGCCTGTCAAGTTTCGGGTCATTTGGAGGTCGTTTGGTACTCCAACGGTTAACCGGGTAACCGTAAACCCCCTTTCTCTTTGCAGCCCAACACACCTTCCAAAGTGGCCCAAAACCCACCAAACTCCCCTCCATGCTCTCGGTCGTTCGATCACGATCGCGTGGCCGAAAACCGCTCCTCATTTGGACTCTCCTAGCTCCCTCTACCTATAAATATAGCCCCTCTCCCGAAATTCGCGGTCTAATTCCCCCGAAACCCTAGCTTTCGTCCTCCTCCCGCCGCCGGACATGTCCATATCGGCCGGAAATGTCCGCGCCGCCGCTCCTCGCCCTATCACGCGCTGCCACGTGGCGCGCCGCCGCCTCCCTCCGTCGCGGCCCGCTCCAGCCACAACCCGCCCCTGTTGGGCGCGCTGCCCGCCACGCCGAAAGCCGCCGCCTCCGCGCCCGGCGCCGCCGCCGACCAGGCTCACCCGCCGCCGCCGGACCGCCGCCCGCCGCCGATCTCCGCTGTCTCCGCCGCCGCCGCCGCCGCCGCCCGGCGTTGCCGCTTCCGCCGCGCCGCCGCCGTCTGCCGCTTCGGCCGCCGCCCGCCCGCCTCTCCGGCCGTGCCCCTCGCCTCAAGGCCCGGCCAAGCCCTCCTCCCGCCGCCGCCCCATGGATCCCGCGCCCTCGCCCGGCGCCCGAGCTGCAGCCGCCCGCTCCTCCGCCTCCCTCCGTCCGCTGCCGGCGCCGCCCATGCCTCCGCTTCGCCGGAGTTCGGCCAGATCCGAGGGAGTGGATCAGATCCACCACTCCCTCCATCCAAACACCTCCCCACGCCCGGATCTCTCTGTCCCGGATCCATCTCGTCCCGCGTTGACTTTTCGTGGAGGTGATTTCTTCTAAGTCCCCGATTCTGCAGTAATTTTCATGCATTTTCATCGCATCATAACTCTGCATCCGTAGCTCCGTTTTGGGCGTGTAATAGGTCAGATTGTTCGCCTCGACGAGTACATCATTTCATCTTATTGCATCATTTTCATTTGAGCTCATCTTGATGCCCGAAATGCTGTTAGAAGAGGGCTATGTGATGTTAGTTTCAGATTCTTATCAGAACATGCACTTTTGTCATTTTTGCCATGATTGATGTGTGCACCCTATGAACTTGAGTCCTACATGTGTTTTGTACTATGCCATGCCATATTTACAGGGGTGTATGCCATGTATTTTTGTGATCTCTGTGGTGACTAGCACAAGCATGCAAACTAGGCTTCATGATGTTGCTGATTTCAGCCCATGTTCTGCTGATATTTTTATGCCATGTAAACTTGATGCTACAGAGAGATCCATGCTTATTTTGAGATACTTCAGTAAGGATGTTTTGAACATATGGTTATTCTCTATCCATCCATGCCCTTTTTTGCAATTATGGAGTGCCATAGCTTGAGTCAATCGAGCTCTACTTTTGCTATAAAATGTTTCCTGGCAGATTGTTTACATGTTATTCAATTTTGCCAAGGTTGTTGTAGTTGATCCGTGTATGATATGATGTTGTTCTTGCCATGTATAGCTTCTATGCCATGTCTTCTTACTGTGAGTTGCCTTGCCATGCCATGTATTGCTCTGTGGTGAGTGGTTCAAGCTCACCAACATGCCTACTTATTGTTGTTCCTGCCATGTATGAATCTGTAATATAACTTGCTATGTTTACGTGGGTGCCATCATATTTTCTGATCCTTTTTGGCTTATGGTCACTAAAGGACTTTTGTTATATGCTTTGAGTAGATTCATGCCATGCTCTAGTTTGACTTGATAGCTTGCTGTAACATGTTGTTTAATAGCTCTAAACATTCCAACCTGATGTTATTTCTGCTAGTCTGAAACTGTTATTATTTGCAATCTTGCCATGTCATTTTGAGCATGTTCTAGTGATTTTTGGAGAGAGCTCAGTGTTCATGTTTTGTCATGCTTTACCTTTACATCATGCCCATGCCTTTTGTTATTACGTTGAGATGCTGTAGCTTGTTGTTTTGATGCTTGCAAAATGCCTAGTTGCTGTTTTGGACAGATTGTTGCTATAACTTGTATAGGGTGTATGTGTTGAACCGTTGCTCCGTTTTGAGTGTGCTCTATATGAAACTTGCTTGATTTTGCATTTAGCTTCATATTATCATGTTGCATCCATGTTTTGAGGGGTTTTCTTGATGTTTGTATGCATTTTGCATCAATGCCATGCTTAACTTGTTTTGCTCATATATTCTAGGCCGTAGCTCCGAATTAAATGAACTTTATATGTAACTTGACTAGAATTTCGTGTAGATTATCGTGGTGCATCTTAAATTGCTGTTTAACAACTTGAACATAAGGTTTATTCAGATCTGGAACAATTTCGAAATTTGCATATGAGGACTTACCGGAATTGTTATATGTTGTTCCCGGCCTCATTTAAACTTGCTTGGATGTGTTGTTCTTGTTTGCATCATCTCTTGCCATGAGTAGTTTCATGTAGCCTTGTCATGCATCATGCTTGTTGTGCATCATGTCTTGTCTATGTGTGGTGTGTTTACCATGTTGTGTGCTTCTTCTCGATAGTTCCCGTTTCGTTGCGATCGTGAGGATTCGTTCGTCTACGCTTGGTTCGTCTTCGTGGCTTCTTCTTCTTCATGGACTCGTTCTTCTTCCTTGCGGGATTTCAGGCAAGATGACCGTCACCTTGGATCTCACTACTATCATTGCTATGCTAGTTGCTTCGTTCTATCGCTTATTGCGCTACCTATCACTTCTGCTTCAAGCCTCCCAAATTGCCATGTCGCCTCTAACCTTTTGCACCCTTCCTAGCAAACCGTTGTTTGGCTATGTTACCGCTTTGCTCAGCCCCTCTTATAGCGTTGTTAGTTGCAGGTGAAGATGAAGTTTGTTCCTTGTTGGAACATGGAGATGTTGTTCCTTGTTGGAACATGTTTACTTGTTGGGATATCACAATATATCTTATTTAATTAATGCATCTATATACTTGGTAAAGGGTGGAAGGCTCGGCCTTATGCCTGGTGTTTTGTTCCACTCTTGCCGCCCTAGTTTCCGTCATATCGGTATTATGTTCCCGGATTTTGCGTCCCTAACGCGGTCGGGTGATTTATGGGACCCCTTGACAGTTCGCTTTGAATAAGACTCCTCCAAGAAGGCCCAACATTGGTTTTACCATTTGCCTCACCTATGCCCTTTTTCCTTGGGTTTCGGAGCCCGAGGGTCATCTTTATTTTAGCCCCCGGCCGTTCTCCTCTGAGTGCTGGTCCAAACCGAAGCGATGTCCGGCGCCCCGGGCAACCAGGTCTATGCCAACCCGTTGTCTTGCTCATCCGGTGTGCCCCGAGAACGAGATATGTGCAGCTCCTATCGGGATTTGTCGGCACATTCGGGCGGCTTTGCTGGTCTTGTTTTATTGCTGTCGAAATGTCTTGTAGCCGGGATTCCGAGACTGATCGGGTCTTCCCGGGGAGAAGGAATATCCTCCGTTGATCGCGAGAGCTTATCATGGGCTAAGTTGGGACACCCCTGTAGGGTTTGAACTTTCGAAAGCCGTGCCCGCGGTTATGTGGCAGATGGGAATTTGTTGATATCCGGTTGTAGTAAACTTGAAGTAAACTCTTCTAAAATACACCAATCATGTGCGTAACCGTGAGTGTCTCTTTTCGGGGTTGATCGAGAGGAGAACACGGTTTCTTGGGTTATGTTTGACGTAAGTAGGAGTTCAGGATCACTTCTTGATCATTGCTAGTTGACGACCGTTCCTTTGTTTCTCTTCTCGCTCTCATTTGCGTAAGTTAGCCACCATATATGCTTAGCCGCTGCTGCAACCTCACCACTTTACCCCTTCCTTTCCCTTTAAGCTTTGCTAGTCTTGATACCCATGGTAATGGGATTGCTGAAGTCCTCGTGGCTCACAGATTACTCCCCCACCGGATGCAGTACAGGTTTCGCGATGATCATGACGTGAGAGCGATGTTTGCTTGTCTTGGAGTTCTTCTGCTTCTTCGATCGGGGATAGGTTCCAGTCGGCAGCTGGGCTAGCAGGGTGGATGTCGTTTGAGCTTCATTTATGTTTCATCCGTAGTCGGATGTTGATCTTGTATATGATGTTGATGTATTCTTGTGGCATTTGTGCCTTATGTATGTATCCCCATCTATTATGTAATGTTGATGTAATGATATCCACCTTGCAAAAGCGTCTTCAAGATGCGCTTCTATCCTTGGTGGGACCATCGAGTTCCTTTAGGATAGGGTCGCATCTTGGGCGTGATACTAGTGGTAGCTTCACATTGGGTTTAGAAAGTGAAATCTTTTGAGGCTTGACAATCACAATATTGGTCATACAAGCAATTCACGAATAATTAGTATAAGGAAGAGAACCTTCACATGCAAATACACTATCTTGGAAATCTTTTGTGATTGTGAGCCCCCATCAAAAGATTATATACCAAAATTGTTGATGTTGGACAAGAAAGATAATGTAATGATTTATGTTTGTTCATATTCACCTATAATTCATATTGTGATAGATCCTTCAACATGTGGTTCTTGCCCCCCATCTTTGCTAGCCAAAAATTCCGCACCATGTAGAGATACTAATTGTGCATCCAAAAACCCTTAAACACAAATCTTATTTTCAAGAGTCCACCATACCTACCTAAGGATTGAATAAGATCCTTCAAGTATGTTGTCATCGGTGCAATAAGGCAATAAAAATTGCTTCTAAAAGTGTTAGATCATTTAGTGTAAGAGAAAATTGAGCGTTATACGAACTTGTGATGGCAAAAAATAAAAGTGGCAGACTGCATAATAAAGGTTGCTATCATAAGGGGCAATATAACGTGACGTTCTTTTGCACCAAGGGGTTGAGCATACAAACAAATAAGCGCATGACAACCTCTGCTTCCCTCTGCGAAGGGCCTATCTTTTACTTTTCAGTATTTACTTTTATGCAAAGAGTCAAAGTTTTTCTCTCTATTCCTTTTTATTTTTCTCCTTTGGCAAGCAACATGTGGTGAGGTAAGATCTAGGCACATACACTACAAAAAAAAGACACATCCGTGACATTTTGGGCCGAACGAATTTTTTCCTGTCATACTTATGACACTTCTATGACAATAATTGTGACAAAACCCGGTATCATCAAAGATGTGGTGGGGTCCTACTTCTATGACAAAAAATCATGACAGAAAATGGGCTTTTCATCCTGGGCGGGCCGGAGACGCAGCCGCATGACATTCTTTGGGTCGTCCATGACAAAGAAAACCGTGGTAGAAGTGAGGGCGAGGAAAATATAGGGGGAGTTCCCGTTTACGGTGGGTGGTCGGGGCTGAGCGATGCGCGTTTCTCTCGACGTCTGTGGCGTGTGTGCGGCGTTGGGCTCTAATCGAACCCGAAGCGAGGCGTTGGGCTCTAATCGAACCCAGCGATTGCCTTTGCAGTTACGTTCTCAACCCGAGCGATCGATCGATCCCTTGTCGTTAATCGAACTCGGTGATTCGCCGCTCTCGCTGCTAATCGAAGCCGATCGAACACTGCTGCCTCCTTCCCTGGATGAACAGTGAGCGTTTGTTGAGGGGTTTTGGATGAACAGTTCCCGGTGGGGGTTGGATGAACAGGACCCCGTGGTAGTAGAGGCCGTTGCCTCTAGATGAACAGTACCCCGATCGATCAAGCCGGTGGATGAACAGGACCCCGTGGAGGGCTGGATGAACAGGACCCCGTGGAGGGCTGGTTGAACAGTAGCCGGTGGAGGGCTGGTTGAACAGTAGCTAGTGGAGGGCTGCATGAATAGTATCCCATGGAGGAGTGGTTGAACAGGACCCCGTGAAGAGGGCTGGTTAAACAGTAGCCGGTGGAGGAGCGCGCGGTGGAGGCTGGATGAACAGGAGCCCATGGATGAACAGTCACAGGTGGAGGCTGGAGGAGGTCGACGGTGGATGAACAGTAGCCCGTGGAGGCTGGAGGAGGTCAACAGTGGAGATGAACAGTATCCCGTGGAGTCCCGTTTCATGGTACGCCACACCCCTCCCGATGAACAGGACCCCTGTTTCGACCGTAGCGCTCCAACACAAGTCCATTTACTCCGTTTTGCGGTACGCCACACCCCTCCCGATCAACATGACCTCGTTTCGACCGTAGGAGGTCTGTTTCCTCCGTTTTGCGGTACGCCAGACCCCTCCCGATGAACAGGATCCCGTTTCCACCGTGGCCGGTCGAACACAAGGCCGTTTCCTCCGCTCTGGGTATGCCAGGCCTCGTTTCCATCGGCTGTTCCGTCCAAGCCGGTTGGCTCCCGATGAATAGCACGCGTTCCGTTGCCACCCGATGAACACGACGCATTATGTTGCCTCCCCATGAACACGACGACGATGCAGTTTCTCCGTTCCGACCCAGCCACAGCCATGTACACGAGCCCTGGCCATACGTATGCGCGAGTAGGCGTTCGAGACCCCGCCCTTATGTATGTACGTGGCCGTATTTTCTTTCTTGTACCCTGGTCACTGTACGTACGTGTACATGCTACGTGCACGCCTCTACTACCACACGTGCGCGCCTCTACATTGACCAGTATGTACGTACACGTTCGCGACCAGAATGACAAAGCTACGTATGCTTCGACTAGGTGGGTCCCAATTGTCAGGCACTTCCTTGCGTGCGAAGATGTAGCTGGTGGGTCCCAGCAGTCAGGGGGCGAATCATTTTTTTGCTCGTAATATGGACACACTTCCTTGCGTGCGAAGATGTAGCTGGTGGGTCCTAGCAGTCAGGGGGAAAGGTTTTTTTTTGTAAAATACGGTGGCCCGTCCGGTAGGTACCTGCTGTCAGGTGGAAGAATAATTATTTTGCGCGTAATAAGGAGGCACTTCCTTGCTGCGGCCGTGGACCCAGCTGTCAGCCTCTCCACGTACAGTACTCTTCCGACGGAAGTCGTTCGTTGACCACATTGACCACGCCGCGCCGAGAGCACCAGGGGGGTGGACGACGGCGAGGCCTAGTAAGGGGACGACGCGGAGCCGGGGAAGACGCGACAGTGGATGCCCACACGGAGGGGAGTACGTGGGTTGACTGCTTCGGCTGCGGTGTGAGGCTACCGTCGCCGGAGAATAACAGGAGGTGTGGGTGAGTATAGAGGGATGGCACGGCCAGCGATGGCAGCACAGCCGGACACGGGAGGCAGGACCAAGAAGACCAGAGGTTGAAGAAGCACTACGGCCGTTGGATGGACATCGTACGGTCACTGGAGCTAGAATCGTTCATATTTACTAAGTTGACAAAGCCCTCCGTCCCCGTCATCTTAGTAGGCCCACAAGTCAGCTTCCCACTATGGTAGGTCCCAGCTAGCAGAGGGGTATTCATTTTTGTGTGCGTAATAACGAGGCACTTCCTTGCGCACGAAGATATAGCTGATGGGTCCGACCTGTCAGCGGGGGAGCGCTTTTTCCGCGAATACAGAGGCCCTTCCGGTGGGTCCTAGCTGTCAGGTGGAGGAATCATTATTTTGCGCGTAATAAGGAGGCATTTCCTTGCGTGCGAGCATGGACCCAGCTGTCGGCCTCTCCACGTCGATCCACGTCCGATGGATGTCGTTCCTTGACCACGTTGACCACGCCGCCAAGATCACTGTGGCGGTGGACAACGGTGAGGCCTAGGAAGGAACGACACGGAGGCGGGGAAGACTTGCGATTGTTTCCCACGCGGAGGGGAGTAGGACTGTCGCGGGTTTATCGGTTCGTCTCGCCATCGCGGAGAATAACAACAGTGTGGGTGAGTAGAGGATGGCTAGGCCAGCGATGGGAGTCTGATGGGGCGGTGAGGCTCAGGCGGCAAATAGCCGCCGCATGGGAGGAGTGACCAGCAGTCCCGCCGCGCTTGTTTGAGCGGCCGGAGCAGGAAGAGCAGAGATTGAAGAAGACGACGGCCGTTGGATGGACATCCAACATCCTTCGCTCTCGTGTGTTGACTAAGTTGACACGGTGTTGCGTGTCGGCCAACCTTATTGTTTAGGAAAGCATACGGGTCAACCTGTAGTAGGCGCACAAGTCAGCCTCAAATCTGTGGAAAACAACATACAACCTATCTGCCATTATTTCTAATAATTTACAACCCATTTGCCAATTCTTAAGAATTTTTTTGGAGCCCATCTTCTTTTTGTTAGCATTACACCCCATATTGTGGCCACGGTTAAAAATTATACAAAAATTTGCATATTTCGCTGCGGTCAACTGTTTTTAATCCCGAAATATCGAGTCACAATCAAACTATTTTGAAAAATAATTTATATAAATATAAAATCCAAATAATTGTCCAGGCATAAAATCAATGGAATTGAAAATCTTTTAATAAAAAAATGAAACTAATTCCCGGTTTGATGTGTTTTAAAAATGTACAGCCCATTTCTGGGCAAACCAAAAGAAACTCTCTCCTCGTCTTGAAAGATTTGCAGCCCAGCAGGGCTGATAAAGCATGTAGGCCTCATTTGGGTATTTCTTTAAAAAAATAGAATTGGGCTAGATATTTTCAGCAAGAAAAAAACATAACTAGGCTCATGATGTGGTAAACATAATTAAAACCCTGGCTAGACGGCCCACAGCCCCCGCACAGCCCCGTTGTTACCCTGATCCATCGCTAAAACTAGTATAAATAAAAACTGCTTGTTCCTAAAAAAAGTAAATAACAACTGCACGACCTGCTGGGTCCCTGGTGTCAGCCACTCGTTGTGTAAATCTCTCGTTTATTGACTACCTTGACAATGGCATGAGCCCCAGATGTCCAACCATTAGGAGGAACCATTTTTTGGGGCTTGTAATAATGAAGGGGCTGTTTGGTTCTAGGCCTAGGAGTGCCACACTTTGCCATACAATGTTGCCAAACTTTCCTAAGGTTAGTTCTTTAAAATAAGAGCCACAAGTTGGCAAGCCAAAGGGAATCTTGCCACACTTTTGTGTGTATGTGATGTGGCACCATAATGTGGCTTGCCTAAAATGTGGCTTGAACCAAACACACACCTAAGTTGGTCAAACTTGCCTAACCTTAGGTGTGGCAAGCTTTGACAAACTTAGTCTCAAACCAAACAGCCCCGAAGCACTTGCTTGCTGATACGTCTCCGTCGTATCTATAATTTTTGATTGTTCCATGCCAATATTATTCAACTTTCATATACTTTTTGGCAACTTTTTATACTATTTTTGGGACTAACATATTGATCCGATGCCGGTGCAGTTCTCGCCTGCATTGCATGTTTTTGGTTTCGCAGAATATCCATATCAAACGGAGTCCAAACGGGATAAAAAGGGACGGAGATACTTTTCAGAATATTTGGAAAATCTGGAGGAAAAATCAAAGCGAACCAGTGTCCGAGGTGGTCACGAGGTAGGGGGGCGCGCCCCCTACCCTCGTGAGCCACCCGTAAGGCGGTTGACGCTCTTCTTTTGCCGCAAGAAAGCTAATTTTCAGGAAAAAAAATCACGGCGAAGGTTTCAGGCCAATCGGAGTTACGGATCTCCATATATACACGAAACGGTGAAACAGAGCCAGAAGAGAATGCAGAACCAGAGAGAAACAGAGAGATAGATCCAATCTCGGAGGGGATCTCACCCCTCCCATGCCATGGAGGCCAAGGACCAGAGAGGAAACCCTTCTCCCATCTAGGGAGGAGGTCAAGGAAGAAGAGGAAGAAGGGGCCCCCTCTCCCCCTCTCCTCCGGTGGCGCCGAACATTGCCGTGGCCATCATCATCATCACCGCGATCTTCACCAACACCTCCGCCATCTTCACCAACATCTCCATCACCTTTCCCCCTCTATCTACAGCGGTCCACTATCCCGCAACCCGTTGTACCCTCTATTTGAACATGGTGCTTTGTGATTCATATTATTATCCAATGATGTGTTGCCATCCTATGATGTCTGAGTAGATTTTCATTGTCCTATTGGTGGTTGATGAATTGCTATGATTGATTTAATTTGCTTGTGGTTATGTTGCTGTCCTTTGGTGCCCATCATCTGAGCGCGCGCGTGGATCACACCATAGGGTTAGTTGTATGTTGATAGGACTATGTATTGGAGGGCAAGAGTGACAGAAGCTTCAACCTAGCATAGAAATTGATGCATACGGGATTGAAGGGGGACCAATATATCTTAATGCTATGGTTGGGTTTTACCTTAATGAACATTAGTGGTTGCGGATGCTTGCTAATAGTTCCAACCATAAGTGCATAGAATTCCAAGTAAGGGATGACATGCTAGCAGTGGCCTCTCCCACATGATACTTGCTATCGATCTAGTAAAGTAGTCAATTGCTTAATGGACAATTTCGCAACTCCTACCACCACTTTTCCACACTCGCTATATTTACTTTAGTTGTGTTTTTGTCTAAGCAGTCCCTAGTTTTATTTTCGTGCTCTTTACTTTCTTGCAAAACCTATCCGTAAACTCCTACAAAGTACTTCTAGTTTTATACTTGTTCTAGGTAAAGCGAACGTCAAACGTACATAGAGTTGTATCGGTGGTCGATAGAACTTTAGGGAATATTTGTTCTACCTTTATCTCCTCGTTGGGTTTGACACTCTTACTTATTGAAAACTGTTGTGATCCCCTATACTTGTGGGTTATCAAGACCTTTTTCTGGCGCCGTTGCCGGGGAGCAATAGCGTGGGGTGAATATTCTCGTGTGTGCTTGTTTACTTTATCACTAAGTAATTTTTATTTGCTGTTCTTAGCTGTTCTCTATCTTTAGTTATGGATATGGAACACAAAATACCAAAAAAATTAGGTGTACTTGCTACTCATGGAGATGAGGAACCTCCTAAAACCCTCGATGCTCAATATGTGAAAAATATTATGTATCACTTTGATAATCCTGAGAAAACCTCATTCAATTTGGTAATGGGAGTAACGTTGGATCAACGTGAATACTTTAGGGGTTATCGCTTGACACAAAAAGGGAAACTATTATGGGATCAAATTTATATATTGAAGTGGTATGCTAGACAACTATGCTCGGAATACGATTATACTTGTTGCTCTAGGATAAATGCTCCACACCTCCCCTTTTCATGCAAATTTAATGATAATGAAACCTTGGCTTCTTATGCTAGAGGTATATATGATTACTATGATGTGGACAAATAGAAGAATTTGTTGCTTTTATGGGTGCTTATGAAATTGAATATGTGTTTAAAGAGTTTGATGATTTTGATGATGCTATTTATAGATCTGAAAATTTAGCTATCCTCAAATATTGCTTTGAGAATTATGAATACAATGCCTATATTAATGCGCTTATTGAGAAAGTCTCCGCTGTCCAAGAAGAGACTAATATTTTGCAGGAATCTACGGAAGAAGAAATTGATGAAACTGTGAGCTCATTGGATGAAAAAGATGAGGAGGAGAGCGAAGAACAAAAGGAGGAAGAGCGGATTGATCACCCGTGCCCACCTTCTAATGAGAGTAACTCTTCAACTCATACGTTGTTTAATTCCTCTTCGTGCTTACCGAAGGATGATTGCTATGATGACTATTATGATCCCATTGATTCTCTTGAAATATTCCTTTTTGATGATGCTTGCTATGCTTGTGGCCAAGATGCGAATATGAATTATGCTTATGGAGATGAACTTGCTATAGTTCCTTATGTTAAACATGAAATTGTTGCTATTGCACCCACGCATGATAGTCCTATTATCTTTTTGAATTCTCCCGATTATACTATATCGGAGAAGTTTGCACTTATTAAGGATTATATTGATGGGTTGCCTTATACCGTTGCACATGATGATTTTGATAGATATAATATGCATGTGTTATGGCGCTGCTAGAAGGAGGGCGCGAGAGTCTTGGCCGGGGCCTTTTGCCACACGGGCAAGAGGGAAGGATTTCCTTCTTAATTCTTGCTTGATTAGATTGATACATCTCCTCTCTTTATATAGAGAGGTTTACTTGACTCTCAAGCAAGACTTACTTGACCCCTAAGCAAGCGACCCTTATCTCTAATTAACCCTAAGACTAATGGGCCCATTAGGCCCATTACATACTCTAACACTACACCCCATCTGGACATGCAACTTGTCCTCGAGCTGCATCCTAACCAACTTATAACCATGACTCGACGCAACACAAACCTAACACCTAAAAATAAGCCTTTTACATCTCGGCTTGTTTTATTATTCTCAACCTAAAATGGATCGAGACGCTTTATTTTGGACCCTTTAACAAGAAGTGGACACCATCCGCACGTCGGACGTGCACGTGTACAACCACCTGGATCCCATGGACACCACCTGGACCAAAGGAGTGCATGTGTATGGCCACCTGGAAGTGGTTGCAAGAGCGACCAGCAGAGGCGCCCTGGCGGTGGTCGGCGGCGGAAAGCAGTGGTGCTACGCGGTGCGCTCCTGTCGGTGACACCATGCCTTCTCCCTGCCGGACGGCTGTTGGTCTGCACCGCACATGGAAGAGTGGAGGGCTTGCGATTGAGAATGACGAGGAGGTGTGCGCCCCCCAACCGCCGATGTCGCAGACTTTGAGGTCGCTGCCCGCGGGGAAAACAATGTGCCAGCCGCCCGTGGGGGAAACCGCATGCCCAAGATCCCCGACGCAGCGGACGAGATCGAGGTCCTTTGCGCAGCAAAGGGTAACATGGAGGAGCGGCAGCTACAGACCACGCATCTCTCGCACACGCCGACGCGCTAGGAGGCTGCGCGCAGCAGCCTGCAGCCTCACCGCCGCCGACACGTGGCGCGTAGCGATCCAAGACGGAAGCGGTGACTGCGACGGCAGGGACTTGATCTGCCGGATGTGGACGCCCTGGGATGGCGGCGGTGCTGATGGGAACAAGGTCGTCGCACTCCCGTCGTAGGGAATCCCATACTGGGCGGCGGAGCTGACCGACGGTGGCTGCTGCAGCTGCAGCGGCTGCTGCGGTGTCGCGCCGGGCGTGGTGGAGGCCTCCAGGAGCGGCGGCTGCCACTGCGCTGGGGCTGGGCGGTGGTGGCGATGGATGGCGATTGCAGCAGCCCGGCGGCGTGGCGAAGGCCGCTGGTCGCGGCGGCTGCCACGGCAGCCACGGGCGCGCGCTGGGGGCGCGATGGGCGGCGCAGCCGGGTGCGGCCCGTAGGACCCGACCAAGAACAGGAGGATCTCCTGGACCGCCTGGGTTAGGTCCCGCAGCACCCCGGACACCTCCTCCCAGGTGAGGACGGCGGGGGTGGGCGCAACGGAGGATCCCTGCGCGGGCAGGAGCGGGGCGACGGTCGTGGTGGTCGCCAGAGGCGACAAGGTGACTGGCAGCGGAAGAGACGGGCTTGGCGGCGGTGAAGACATGATCGAACCGAAGCTAGCTGATACCAAATTGTTATGGCGTTGCTAGAAGGAGGGCGCGAGAGTGTCGGCCGGGGGCCTTTTTACCCACGGCCGGGAAAGAGGGAAGGGATTTCCTTCTCAATTCTTGCTTGATTAGATTGATACATCTCCTCTCTTTATATAGAGAGGTTTACTTGACTCTCAAGCAAGACTTACTTGACCCCTAAGCAAGCGACCCTTATCTCTAATTAACCCTAAGACTAATGGGCCCATTAGGCCCATTACGTACTCTAACAGCATGTGCTTGCTGCTCCTACTTGCAATTATTATGAGGGAGGAACTATATCTCCACCTCTCTATGTTTCCCACACAATAAAATTGCAAGAAACTGTTTATACTATGCATTGGCCTTTACTTTGTGTGCATGAATTGTTCTTTTATGACATGCCGATGCATAGGAAGAGAGTTAGACTTCGTCATTGCTTGATATATGTTTCTTTGTGCTTACTACTAAATTACAAATCATTGTTAATTAAAATTGGCTTTGATATACCTTGGGATCCAGGTGGATTCACTACTTGAGCACTATATGCCTAGCTTAATGGCTTTAAAGAAAGCGCTGCCAGGAAGACAACTTGGAAGTTTTAGAGGGTCATTTATTTCTGTTGAGTGCTTTCATATAGTTTAAAAACAACAAAAATAAAGAGGGGAACCGAAAACTTTTTCAAAAAGAAAAGCGAAAGTGAGAGAGACAAGCATTGTTGAAGTGGGAGCTAGCCTTGAAATTTGTTCATGCTCACGGCAACTTTGTGAATCTTGATTACAGAAACTTTTCAACAAAAATAATTATCCCCTTGTACAATTCCATTGTATTATAAAAATAATGTGCCAAGGTTTGCCTTTAGGATGTTTACAATGCTTGTTGGGTTGTGCGGTGCAGGACAGAAACTTTGGCTGTAGTGCGCGAATTTTAATTTCTTACTGGAACGTCAAATGGTTCAGATTCTTTTTGAACTGTATTTCTGTACAAATTTTTTATTTTTCCTAATTTTGGCAGAATTTTTCAAGTATCATAAGTATGGTGAATTTTCATATTATTACAGACTGTTCTGTTTTAGACAGATTCTGTTTTTGATGCATAGTTTGCTTGTTTTGATGAAACTATCAATTTATATCAGTGGATTAAGCCATGAAAAAGTTATATTACAGTAAACACAATGCAAAAACAAAATATGAATTGGTTTGCAACAGTACTTAGAGTTGTGATTTGCTTTATTATATTATACTAACGGATCTTACCGAGTTTTCTGTTGAAGTTTTGTGTGGATGAAGTGTTCGATGATCGAGAAGGTCTCAATGTGAGAAGAAGGAACAGAGGCAAGAGCTAAAGCTTGGGGATGCCCGAGGCACCCCAAGTAAATATTCAAGGAGACTCAAACGTCTAAGCCTGGGGATGCTGGGAAGGCACCCCCTCTTTCTTCAAACAAATATCGGTATGTTTTCGGATTCGTTTCATTCATGTGATATGTGCAAATCCTGGAGCGTCTTTTGCATTTAGTTTTCATCTTTTCTTTTATGCACCATGCTGGTATGAGATGGTCCTTGATTTATTTATAGAATTCTCTTTGCACTTTACTTATATCTTTTGAGTATGGCTTTATAGAATGCTTCATGTGCTTCACTTATATCATTTGAAGTTTGGATTGCTTGTTTCTCTTCACTTAGACAACCGCCATTTGTAGAATGCTCTTTTGCTTCACTTATATTTGTTAGAGCGTGGGCATATCTTTTGTAGAAAGGATTAAACTCTCTTGCTTCACTTATATCTATTTAGAGAGATGACAGGAATTGGTCATTCACATGGTTAGTCATAAAATCCTACATAAAACTTGTAGATCGCTGAATATGATATGTTTGATTCCTTGCAATAGTTTTGCGATATAAAGGTGGTGATATTAGAGTCGTGCTAGTTGAGTAATTGTGAAATTGAGAAATACTTGTGTTGAGGTTTGCAAGTCCCATAGCATGCACGTATGGTGAACCGTTATGTAACGAAGTCGGAGCATGAGGTGTTTATTGATTGTCTTCCTTATGAGTGGCGGTCGGGGACGAGCGATGGTCTTTTCCTACCAATCTATCCCCCTAGGAGCATGCGCGTAGTACTTTGTTTTGATGACTAATAGATTTTTGCAATAAGTATGTGAGTTCTTTATGACTAATGTTGAGTCCATGGATTATACGCACTCTCACCCTTCCATCATTGCTAGCCTCTTCGGTACCGTGCATTTCCCTTTCTCACCTCGAGAGTTTGTGCAAACTTCGCTGGTGCATCCAAACCCCGTGATACGATACGCTCTATCACACATAAACCTCATTATATCTTCCTCAAAATAGCCACCATACCTACCTACTATGGCATTTCCATAGCCATTCCGAGATATATTGCCATGCAACTTCCATCATCATCATATACATGACTTGAGCATTCATTGTCATATTGCTTTGCATGATCGTAAGATAGCTAGCATGATGTTTTCATGGCTTGTCCGGTTTTTGATTTCATTGCTACGCTAGATCATTGCACATCCCGGTACACCGCCGGAGGCATTCATATAGAGTCATATCTTTGTTCTAGATATCGAGTTGTAATATTGAGTTGTAAGTAAATAAAAGTGTGATGATCATCATTATTAGAGCATTGCCCCAGTGAGGAAAGGATGATGGAGACTATGATTCCCTCATAAGTCGGGATGAGACTCCGGATTTTACAAAAAATAAAAGAGGCCAGAGAAGCCCAAATAAAAAAAGAGAGGCCAAAGAAGCCCACCAAAAAAATAAAAAAAAGAAAAATAAAAAAAGAAAATAAAAAAATGAGAGAAAAAGAGAGAAGGGGCAATGTTACTATCCTTTTACCACACTTGTGCTTCAGAGTAGCACCATGTTCTTCATAGAGAGTATCCTATGCTTTCACTTTCATATACTAGTGGGAATTTTCATTATAGAACTTGGCTTGTATATTCCGATGATGGGCTTCCTCAAATGCCCGAGGTCTTCATGAGCAAGCAAGTTGGATGCACACCCACTTAGTTTCCAGTTTGAGCTTTCATACACTTATAGCTCTTAGTGCATCCGTTGCATGGCAATCCCTACTCACTCACATTGATATCTATTAATGGGCATCTCCATAGCCCGTTGATACGCCTAGTTGATGTGAGACTTTCTCCTTTTTGTCTTCTCCACATAATCCCCACCATCATATTCTATTCCACCTATAGTGCTATGTCCATGGCTCACGCTCATGTATTGCGTGAAGGTTGGAAAGGTTTGAGAAACGTCAAAAGTATGAAACAATTGCTTGGCTTGTCATCGGGGTTGTGCATGATGTGAATGCTTTGTGTGGTGAAGATGGAGCATAGCCAGACTATATGATTTTGTAGGGATGAGCTTTCTTTGGCTATGTTATTTCAATAAGACATAATTGCTTGGTTGGTATGCTTGAAGTGTTATTATTTTTATGTCAAAGGATAGACTATTGCTTTGAATCACTCGTGTCTTAATATTCATGCCATGATTAGACATATGATCAAGATTATGCTAGGTAGCATTCCACATCGAAAATTATCTTTTTTATCATTTACCTACTCGAGGACGAGCAGGAATTAAGCTTGGGGATGCTGATACGTCTCCATCGTATCTATAATTTTTGATTGTTCCATGCCAATATTATTCAACTTTCATATACTTTTTGGCAACTTTTTATACTATTTTTGGGACTAACATATTGATCCGATTACACATGCGGTTCCTATCTGTTGCATGTTTTGGTTTCGAGAATATCCATATCAAACAGAGTCCAAACGGGATAAAAACGGACGGATATACTTTTCAGAATATTTGGAAAATCTGGAGGAAAAATCAACGCGAACCAGTGTCCGAGGTGGTCACGAGGTAGGGGGGCGCGCCCCCTACCCTCGTGAGCCATCCGTAAGGCGGTTGACGCTCTTATTTTGCCGCAAGAAAGCTAATTTTCGGAAAAAAAAATCAGGGCGAAGGTTTCAGGCCAATCGGAGTTACGGATCTCCATATATACACGAAACGGTGAAACAGAGCCAGAAGAGAACACAAAACCAGAGAGAAACAGAGATATATATCCAGTCTCGGAGGGGATCTCGCCCCTCCCATGCCATGGAGGCCAAGGACCAGAGGGGAAACCCTTCTCCCATCTAGGGAGGAGGTCAAGGAAGAAGAGGAAGAAGGGGGCCCCTCTCCCCCTCCTCCGGTTGCGCCGGAACGTCACCGTGGCCATCATCATCATCACCGCGATCTTCACCAACACCTCCGCCATATTCACCAACATCTCCATCACCTTCCCCCCTCTATCTATAGCGGTCCACTCTCTCGCAACCCGCTGTACCCTCTACTTGAACATGGTGCTTTATGCTTCATATTATTATCCAATGATGTGTTGCCATCCTATGATGTCTGAGTAGATTTTCGTTGTACTATTGGTGGTTGATGAATTTCTATGATTGATTTAATTTGCTTGTGGTTATGTTGTTGTCCTTTGGTGCCCATCATATGAGCGCGCATGTGGATCACACCATAGGGTTAGTTGTATGTTGATAGGACTATGTATTGGAGGGCAAGAGTGACAGAAGCTTCAACCTAGCATAGAAATTGATGCATACGGGTTTGAAGGGGGACCAATATATCTTAATGCTATGGTTGGGTTTTACCTTAATGAACATTAGTAGTTGCGGATGCTTGCTAATAGTTCCAACCATAAGTGCATAGAATTCCAAGTAAGGGATGACATGCTAGCAGTGGCCTCTCCCACATGATACTTGCTATCGGTCTAGTAAAGTAGTCAATTGCTTAATGGACAATTTCACAACTCCTACCACCACTTTTCCACACTCTCTATATTTACTTTAGTTGTGTTTTTATCTAAGCAGCCCCTAGTTTTATTTTCGTGGTCTTTACTTTCTTGCAAAACCTATCCGAAAACTCCTACAAAGTACTTCTAGTTGTATACTTGTTCTAGGTAAAGCGAACGTCAAGCGTACGTAGAGTTGTATCGGTGGTCGATAGAACTTTAGGGAATATTTGTTCTACCTTTAGCTCCTCGTTGGGTTCGACACTCTTACTTATCGAAAACTGTTGCGATCCACTATACTTGTGGGTTATCACTTGCGTACGGCCATGACGCTGGTGGGTCCCTACTATCATACTCTCCACGTACAGTCATATCCTTGTTCCTCTCAGTTGTTGGCGGTGTTGATAACGCAAGAGGGCGGCGCACCGCGCACGGCGAGTGAACCAAGGCCAAGGACGACGACGAGGCCTCGGACGGAACGAACAGGAGCTGTGGAAGATCGCCCGTCCATCGCAGTGAAGGGAGTACGAGGTTGACTGGTTCAAAAGGGTGCGTGTTGGGGCTGGCGTCGCGGAGAATAATAGGACGTGTGGGGGAATAGAGGGAGGAACTGGCCAACGTTGGAGGGTACGGTAGGGCAGCGGAGGCGCAGCCAGCCATGGGAGGCGCGAGAAGGCAGAGCTAACGGGTGGTTTGTTTTGGGCAGCTGGAGGAAGAAGGCGAGAGATAGAAGATACACGACAGATGTTGGATGTCAATCCAACGGCTGGCCAGCAGAAATGTTTGTTGACTAGCTTGTAAGTCGACACCACCTTGGATAGGCTGTTTCCTCGTGGGTCCCAAATGTCAGAATCCAAATCTATCATGGTCATGCAGCCTTTCCTATGAAAATTTACAGCCCATTTGGTGTGCTAGTTCGAAATAAGTTTGTGGGTGCTGGTGGGGGCTAATCACTTGGCTTCTGTAATGCACAGTGAGCTCAAGTAGCCGACAAGAGTGATGTTATTTCCGTTGGTTGGGATTTGTTACAATATTTCACTCTAAATTAAACGAATGGCAAGCCATTTGCCTTGTTTCAAGCAAAATATGACAGTCACAGCCGAGTTGAAAAGGGCAAGAACATCTAACTCCAGCTTACAAACTGTACAAAAGTACGAGGGTTAATTGTTCATCAGTTTAGACAAAACCCAGGTTGAAAAGGGCAACAACATCTAACTCCAGCACTGTTTTCGGCAGTCACAGTCAAATGGATCAGTTAGGTCCATATAATGAACATCATGGGTCGTAAAATTTACTGGATTATGACCACAATATGTTGTAAATAGAAGCCCAACATGTTCAGAAGCTCTTTTGCCCACCTGAAACTCCTTTTTTTGCTCTTCAACATACCCATCCGTCAAAACCATGTTGCTGATAAACTTAAGCCTGATGGACAATAGTAACCTCGCATTCAGCAGGAAGAATGTGACAAATCTAGTGTTTGCATGGTTGGCTACATATCGTTCTAGCGTTATTGTCTTCAATCGAATGTCATGAGAAGTGAGAAAATCCCGGTGCTTACGAATCCACCGGTTGGTTATAGCTTTCTTACCCCGTCCTGTTGCCTAAAAAGACATGAAGATTGAAAACAGTTAAGGTCTAAAAAAAGAGTGTGGAAAGAGCAACAACTGAACGGTTAATTCTAGTACACTATATGCGGGCTTCCAATGTGCGTGAAATTTTCACCTTTATATACAACTTCTCCAGACATGGAAAGCATTGCAGCAAGCCAATAATCTTGTTCAGGTCAAACTTATTCATTTGGATATATAAGATCTTGACAGAATCCAGCACCATTAATAGGCTATCCATGGAGAACTCTTCATTGAGCATAGAACATAATATTAGTACAAAATGTGTACTCCGAGATGATAAATAACTTATGCGCAGAAATTTAAAATGCAGCTTATGGTTACAAGTGTAGATGATAATATAAAGTACCTGAAGAACTGTGGAGCCAAACACCATCTTGAAATGAGCACAGAGATCATGTATTACACCCAAGGTCTCCAGTTTAGGCGTAGAGAGGACGGTTATTTGCGATGGTGAATAACTAGAATCAAGGATCAACCTTTGAAGTGAAGGGGCATCTTGGATGATGAGCTGCCTTCCATCAAAAGAAATTCCAATTCTTACAAGGTTACGCGACTTTATTTGGAGACGACCGATTCTAACTGTGAAAACAAGCACCAAGCACTCCAGGGCAGGGCAACTGGAGTGGATGATGTTGTGCAATGAGGCCTCCGATATACGAACCCGCACAAGTGAAAGTTTCTTGAGAAATGGAAGTCGAAGGTTTAGTACCAGATTGTCTGGTAGGTCGCAGAGCGCAAAGGTGGCGGTGTGGAGAGAGGAGGAAAACCGCGAGATGGACATCGGTGCTGAGGGCACAGGTAGATGGCGTTCGGTATGTGGTAGGTGATTTCCAGGGGAATAGTAGAACTCAAGCAGTTGTAGTTCTGTGAATTCAGGGATTCCAGCCAAAGTCCCACCATGCAGGGCATGGTATGCTTGCTCAGGTAGCATGACGGGGTGCAGAGGCTTTGAACGGAGCCCTAGTGGGAGGAGATGATGGGTCTGGGATTTCAAAATCATTGAAGAGAGATAGCTGACGACAGTCGAGATTAAGGGGCACGGCACGCCATAGAGGGCGCCACCGAATTGAGAGGACTTGGGTGCGGCAGCAATCCTTGGTGGGGAGAAGCAAGATGATCTCCCCAAGGACGGCGTCGGGGAGATCGCTGATGCGGTCCACCCGAGATTCTACGGGTTCCTGGGATCCGATGGGGGCGGGGTCGCCGCTTCTCCACGCGCTGCCAGGTGCAGGATCTACAATAGTCGTCGCTGCTGGCGGGAGCCTCATCTTCTTGGCGTTGGGATCAGCCGACTCCATTTTCCTCGAGGGCATCGTGTCGCACTCACGTATTTGAGCAGAGTAATGAATGACGAGCCTAGTTGTAGTGCGAGTGAAGAAGAAGGGGAAGGGGAGATGGGGTTTTCTGTAGGAGTGAGGTGAGGAATTTGGGGGTACGAGTGGAGTGAGCTGACGTGAGGTGGGTGGGAGTGAGGAGGAAGAAGAGCACCTGTGTTTTTTTGGGGGCGGTGTCTTTGGGTGTGGGTAGCGCCTCTCATTAAGTAAATATATGGGCTTTTGAATTGATTTTATTATTTACTAGGGTGGATGGGTTGTTTTGTCTTGGGCCTAGAGAAACAATTACTACTAGTAAAGTGGAGACACTCTACAGCTACCAGAAAAACAATTACTACTAGTACAGTGAATACACTACCGCTTCTGGCTCCTCCGGTCATCGAAACGTCTCCCTCTACTGAATGCAGTTTTACTTTTGTTCACCGACATGCGGGCCATGCCACGCGCGGGCCCAAATGCCATCCACCAAATTAGAAGGCAGTATGCATGCGGAGAGTCACCCCGGTCGTAGCGCGGCAGTAACGAGCCGTCGTATCACAAAACCCCAGCTCCCCGCAGTCTAAGTTTGACGAACAAAGCAACCATCATTTCACTCTTCGCTGAATCCCCCTCTCCCTCACCGTCTTCAAGAAAGCTAACACTCGCATCTGCCACTATTCTTATCTCCCAACGAAGGGAAGGTAAGCGGATCCATGATATTGGTATATTTTCGTTCAGAAAAAAAAGAACTTTTGCAAAGCAGTAACCGATCCTCACTCTCTCTTTTGTTTCATTGTCATTGCGATTGTGTTTTCCTTTCAGTGGTCTCCTAGCATTCGCCAGCTTTCATGATGGACCAAGGAGAACCGGGCAAAGATCTGCCGATATTGGAGCAGACGCGGAGGCTGATCCCCACGAGACAGAGCTCCAAGAAGATGGAGGCAGCCACCGAGCCGACCCCAGATCGCCACGGCCACTCTTGAGATGGTCAACGCCCGCTTGAGGTTACACCCCTTGGCACTGCAGAGCAGTTTTCCCCTTCGAGGATGTGTCCCCCGGCTGAGCTGCCCAGGGTGATTTTCTTCTTTGCCGATCTCGATTGTGGTTTTTCATCGAAGTATGTGGTGATGAATAATGCAAAATTTTATTAGCTTCGATGCCATGCTATACATAGTGGTTTAAATAACTTGTGTTTCTTATACTGGAAAGTAATTCAGAATTTGTTTCTGTTTCAATTAGAGCCTTGATGCAGACAAGGATTGTGTGGTTGTACATGTCACTCGCTATGAGGCGGATGACCTGAATATACGCACTAGGAAAACATAGTTCTTAGGTTGTTGGATCCTAGAAGCCATTTGCGCTTATACCGATGTCGACTTGTATTCCAGCCTCACTGTTGTCAGGTGTGTTGTCCAGGGTGTACTGAAGCACAAGAAGTTCAAAGCTACTCCTTCGTTTGTGAAGCATACTGTTCTTGTCAAGCTTACGTAGGAAGATGACGTGGCATGCCTCCACAAACAAGTTTATGAGTGGCGAGGCCACAAGGTTATCTTCATGAAGGTTCACAGGATTGAGCTGCTGTCGGACGTCCTCGATGATGTTCATGGCAAGGTCCGTCTTGTGTCCTGCCCAAATTAGATCGAGGCATGAAATAGTTGCCCCAACTAGTGTTTAATACTAGTTTGGATTGTGTCTACTTATCCGAACCTTGCCTATTATCAAGCCCTTTGGGGCTAGTAATCTGTTTGAATCCGTCTATGGGAACTGCTGCTACTTTTGTGTGCCCGTGAATCATGTGAGAACCATCGTAATTGTTGCCGAAACAGATGCGTCCTCACTAGTTTTTTCATGAATATGGCATGGTAAGACATAAGTTGTCACGGTTTATCATACGAGCAGTGTGTGTTTGATGAACTAGAGTACTCGTTCGAGAAATGTGCGCCGACGTATACATAAGTACTTGTAAATATTGTTGGTGCTACCCCACTTGTAAGCAGTTGTGCAAAACACGGCACATTGGCTCAGCTCGCTTCAACACTAGGCTATCGACCAGCTAACAATCAATAATTTGCTGTCTGACATATAAGCAACTACGTATCTTGTTACAGTGGTTCATGCAGTTAACTGAGGCCACAATGTAGATTCCAAACGTTCACACGCTCCAGCGTTCATGTGGAACACTCACATTAAACTCGGCTTCATAAAAAAACTTGAAAAGCATAAGTTAAGCAATTTTATACATCTCAATGATTCATAGAACATAACAAACATATACTAGTTCACAGCAAAAGACAAAGTTGTGAGAAGGTTTACAAATTAGGAAAAAACAAGCAAGGCTTCTCTGAGCAAAGGGCCTCCCTAAGCAGCTTAAATTTCTGGAGTTCACTCGGTTTTTCTTGTTGCCACCATCCAGGGTTAGGTTCTCTCATTCCAGAATAACCAATTATAATTGTGTTCTTAGCTGGAATGCTGAACTGAACCATGTAGTGTACTGTCCAGCTGAAATTCTTGTGCATTCCACTAAATTTAAGCACCGCTATTTGCAGAAATAAGAAGACCACAATGCCTCTTGTCTGCGCACCTGTCCCAAAAACCTCCGTGTAGCCGTGCCAGCTAGTCCTCGGTCCATGGATGAACTGGAAGAAAGTGCATTCCGGACTAGGATGCAGTTGTTTTCTCTCGTCCCTGCACTGCAATCAGGAAGTAAAACATATGAATCAACTTCTTTTAGATTGCGTCGGTCATTCTACCTAGTTAGAACCAATGTAGGAATACCTGGAACACTGGTGGTTAGAGGACGTCAGCTAGGAATAGCCATCTCATTTTGTGCAATTGTACTAAAACTGAGGTGTGTACTTTTGATTGCGCAGATAGAAACGATATGGAGACAGACATCCCTGTTTGTGCAAATACGAAATATGGTTATTTAAACAGTGACATATATTTGCAGTGGCGTATGATTAACAACAACATCTATTGTGTTATAGTTGGCACTAGATTGACAGTATGAAAGTGCCCTTAAGTAAGTAGCATCACATCACATCAACACTGCCACTAGATTAACATGCAGAACAATAGCATTAGTATTACTGTCATGAGAGTAGCACATGGTTAGTAAATGTGCAATCAAATTTGTGCAATTCCACTGGGATGAAGCAATGTTAGCGGTGTGAGATTTAAGTGTAACTGCAAAAACACAATTCATGGGAAATAAAGCAAGACGGAAGCATTTCATAAAATGGTGGTGGCATTGCTTCAATTTATCGACAGCACTAGACCATTACTTATAGTGACATTAGGTGGCATTGCTTAATGCTTCATGTGATTTTACATTAAATGTAGTGATATGGGCGTAGGGACAGCAGGGGCATAAAGTGGTAAGGCAAATGTGGTTGCCAAGAGCGGCAAACACTCAGGCAGCATGTCTGCATTTGTCCCATTTTTTATCTCCTTGGCGACATTTTCCTATGTGAGCACAGGAAATCTAGACCTGCTCATTCTCATTTGCGTTGTCCCCCAACACCCCTCACTTTCTTTCCTTTTTCAACCAAGAGACAGGTCCACTTCCCCCACCCTTCGCCATCCACCATGCTTTCTTCGCCTTTTCAACCATAGACCGGTTGGGTAGCCAGTATCTACTACTTTCCCCCGTTTCCTCTTAGAACCAAGTCATAGATTCATGCTACAGCTTTCCCAGTTTCTTCCCTGTTTTAACCAACTCTTAGATTCGACTGTATGAACTAGCTTTACCTCTAATAACAGTAAAAATCTGGATGGCTTTGGAACAACTGATGGAAGTAGAAAAAGATCCACACGCAGCCACGTGGGGAGCTGGGGCAGTAGAGCAAGGCAGGTTTTGAAGGAATATATACCTGAGGGTCGTCGGCATGTGGCAAAGATGGCGTCGGGAGGCCGCATCTTGGCCACAATACCGCAGGGAGGAAGAAGGGTCGGAGGCCCTCCCAAGCCGGTGCGGCCGTCGATCGGGACGCGCGGGTAGCCGTTGGTCTCCTCCCTCGCCGCTGACGATAGCGTGAATGATGCACCTACACCCCTGCCCCGGTCGAGGTGGTCCGGCCGGATTTGTGACCAGTCGTGAGCAGAGAGAGAGTGTGGCCACCTATGTCTTGCTTAGATCTAGAGAGCATGAGAGAGTGAAAGAGAGGAACCCTAGTAAAGCAAGCGCTAAGGCTCCTGCTTATATATATATAGTGGAGTGATTTTGTTGTACCAGCTTCAAAAAAATGCGCTCCTACGTGTACCCGTGAGTGGGTGTGAGAGAACTAGTGCATGCGTGCACCACTTCTTTTCATGAGAGTTTAATATACTATGCCCAAAGAACGTTCTCCACAAGAGTAATAGTATAAGTGTGTGACGTGTGAGCTAAAATAAAAGGTGCGCGACGTCTTTTGTTTTTTAGAAGTTCTGAGGGTAGGGTGTGAAGAGCACATATGTGTGTGACGTCTACCTGCAGATAGACGGTGGGTGCGAGAGGACTCGCGAGAGTCGTGACTTGTGAGGGTGTGTGTGTGCGTGAGAGAGAGGGGGCACGTATCAATGCAATGCATGTGTCCGTAAATCATTATCCGACAAACGTTCGCCACAAGCCGTTTCTTGACGAACGCCGTAAGAACCGTTAGATCGGCATCCGACAGTGTCAGTTTTGCCATGTCATTTAACAGAGCAGCCACTCCTCCTACACACAAATCTTCCACTTGAGTGTTAGCAAGTGTCGTATGCTCCTCCCTCCGTTCCAAAATGCAGTCCATATAGCTTTATTGAAAATTCGAACCTCGCAAACTTTTACCGAGTTTTCTTGTACCAAAATGCACATATAGAATACCCAGTATATATCATTTCATTCATCTTCGAGAGGTAATATAAAGATGAAGGAGGAGTCTACAAAGAAAGACCGTTGTATCACCCGCAGCAATTTCAATCCTTTGGTGTGGAGGAATATCATAGGAACTCTATATGATATGATTTTTATAGGATTTTTTCCTTTAGAGCCAATTGGTTCATAGGAATAGATTCATATACTCCACATTTCAAAGGAAATAAACATGATATCATTTTTATAGCTTTAGAGCCACTTGGTTCATATGAATGGATTCCTATACTCCCATAATTTCAAAGGAAAATAAACATTAGTGTATATTCAATAGAAAAGTTCCTATGATGTGAACCAAATGATATCTCTTTTCTAATCCCTCCTCATAGGAATTGAGATACATGTCATCTCTAGATTCAATAGAGAAGTTCCTATGATGTGAACCAAATGACATATCTTTTCAATCCCTACTCATGGGAATTGAGATACATGTCATCTCTTTCCCTACAACTTCCATGTATACATCTTCTATTCCTAAATAGCTAGTACAACCCACTAGTAGCTTTTTTTGCTAGACATGCAACTATGGCACAAGAACACGTCATGCATGCAAGTCATAAATCACATTGTTTTTTCTCTCTATGCATGCAAGCACCACATCATCAATTCGTGCATGTTACTCATAAGTTATTTCTTGCATTAAATTTTGCAGTGACAATGTATGTGTTGGTCACGTGCACGCATATGTAGTTCAAATTCACATTTTTGTTAGAAATGCCATTCTTTTAACTGCAATTCATTTTTTCTCTTTGTACTCCCTCCGTCTAGGTGTGTAAGTCATCTTCTGAAAACCAAACAATCCCAAAACACTTTGGCATGGTACATTAACTCCCTCCTCATTTCTTGTTTCGTGACTTATCAACCAATAAGAGATGTGGGCCGTGCATGATTTCCCAAAACACAAGCACTTCTCCTTTGTTCTAGAATCTTCCGTATCATAATTGCCCAAACTTTTTTTCTAAATGAATTACCATTATTTGTTTTTTACTTTATGCTTTACAATGCACAATCCCATGAATCTTAACCTTTTTATAAAACTAATTGATTTTGAATGAGATTAACTATAAGAACTAAACGAACATCTACATCATGCATATATGACTCAAAGCTTTAAATGCTATAGTCTGAATTTATTCATAATTTGGTTTCCGAATATCATGCGTTCAATGCATGTACCTTACTAGTTTTGAGTAGAGTAGTAAATTTCACGCGACCGCGGGTATATCAAAATGCAGGGCCCATGCATCATTGCCTTTCGGTCGAACCTACGCCCACAATTGTTTGTATGTATATCTCCACTGGTCCCTGAATCCAAAATGCTTCCTCGTTCCCGTAAAACCAAGCGGCCCACACATATTATGTAGCGACCCGACCCGAATGGATCAAGTCTCTGTGCTTATGTGTCATCCCTGGATCGGTATGCTGACACACACAGTACTCGAGGATTTATAACAGAGGTAAATCACATGTATAAATAACGTAAATACTATTACCTCAAATCCAAATATAGCGGAAGCAACAAGGTTGTGGATTCCCATCAACACCAACGGCAAAGTTGAGTATAGGAAATCGTAACCCTAACGTATCACTTACTCGTCGTCTGAAAAGTCTGCAACATGAAACGTTGCAGCCCGAAAACGGGTCAGCACCTGGAATATGCTGGCAAAGTAACACAGAGAATAATGAAGGAATAAGCCTATACTACATGCATATATGGCTGGTGGAAAGCTCTATGGTTATAGTTTTGCATAAAGCCAATTTTTCCCTACATCAAAGGAATAAATTTTAATTTAACTATCATGGTGGTTGAAACATCATTGAGAAGGTATAATGCCAACTCAATCCCAATTAAAGTAATTAACAACCCAACAGTATTAATTTAGAGTGATGAGATACATGTGAATACTCAAGTACTAGATACTCAGAATTGTCCATAACCGGGGACACGGCTAACCATGATTAGTTTATACACTCTGCAGAGGTTTGCGCACTTTTCCCCACAAGACTCGATCGCCTCCATTGGTTTCTCGCACTACATGGTGTTTGAGAAGCGGATGACCGAGACATAGTCTTTCAGGAACATTAACTCTCTACTCCGGATAGATCATACCAAACCTATAAAACCCACTACCTGCTGATCTACCTCTTCGAGAGCTTCACGTAACTTACTCAACTATGCTAGAGCCCATAATAGCTTGTGGCTGCACACGGAAGTTTCTAGCATGAATAATCTCAGTTCCCTTTGAGCCTGGGTGGCGGTCCATAGGAAGATCACACGGGTACCCCGGGATTTCCAAAAAAAAAACAAACAACACTGGGTTCCCCAGGTGCCTCAATCCACCCAGATGTGTATTTAAGTTGCCACCTTAAAGTAAACCATTAATTTACAATCTCACATCTGTCATGAATATTTCTCAAACCCAAACCACGTCTACGAGCATAGCATGGCAATATAAGCATAACGTAGAAGTAACTCCCAAGGGTTTGATAGTAACAGGGCAATAGGTTCCTACCTCATCATCTACTTCCCAACCCACAAATTAATGCCATCCTAATCATGCAATGTTTGAGGATTGAGCTAATGCATAAAAACTAGGTAGGAAAAGATATGATCAAGTGTTACTTGCCTGCAAGTTGATGAAGATGATTCGCACTCAATACTCTTGATAGGTCTACTCGTCACACTCCGGTCAATCTATCGTAAGCAATCAACAGTAGCCACACATAAGCAATCACTCAAAACATCAGAAAGAACGAAGAAACAATTCGGAAAACATCAAAACCAATCAAATAACTCTTGCAACATAAAAAAATTTCTAACAGCACCAAAATTATGTGAATTTGGCCTTATCAGAAAGTTTAGGTCAAGAGCTTCGATTTGCAAAAAGAATCAACTCAAACGGAGTTATAAAACTCAAGTTATGATCAAACAAAGTTCAAATAGAAATCAGTTTGAATTCAAATTTTAAAACTTTCAAAAACATGTTTAAGTTGGATTACTGGATAGAGGGGATCATAACGAAGAAGTGGGCGTTGGTTTACAGGGTTTTGAAAATTAGGGACTAAATTGTGAAAAAACTAATTACATACGGGTCCCTGGCAGAAACTAAAATAAAAAGAAAAAAGATCTAAATAGAGAACGTTCGTTACTGAACGCTCAACAGTGAAAATCGTTCGCTATCGAATACTAACGGACGAACGGCCACTAATTAATCTAACTAAAAAATAATAATACCGATTTTAAAAGAAAAACCAGAGGAAGAAAAATAAACCGGACCGGGGAGGTATTATACCGGTTCGGGCGTCGGTCGAGAAAAACCAACCGCGACGAGGTGGTTGCCGGCGGCGAGGGAGAGGGCGGCGGCGGGTCGGACGTCGACGGGGCGGCGGCTCTGGTGGCCCTCCGGCTCGGCGGAGTGGACGGGGATCTGGCGGGTCGGCGGTGACGATGGTGGTGGCGGCGGGTCGGGTGCGACGGAGTGGAGCGACGGCGGTGGCTGGATCTCGCTGAGCGCGGCTTCATGGCCTGCAAGAGGTCTGTGGCGGCGTGAAGTGCGAGAGGAGAGGAGACACAGGGCAGGCGGCGCCTTTTATAGGAGGGAGGGAGTCGAGATGGCGTGGAGGAGGGGCAAGGCGGCGCAAGCGTCCAGCGGGCGTCTGGCGGCGATGCCGTCTTGGTGGAGTCCGGTTGGGAGGAGGAAGGCGGTGCGGGCCCGGGCTGTTGGGCCGCGGCCTGGCTGGGTTGGCTGGGCCGGCCCAGTGAGAGAGAGAGAGAGAGAGAGAGAGAGAGAGAGAGCAGTGCTGGGCTTCGGCCTGGCACTGTTCGAAGCGTTTTTTTAAACAAAATTTCACAGAACTAAAATAATAAAAACAAAAATAATTAAAACCTTTATATAGGCATATAATATATCAAAATTTTCAGAAAAAGATATCCTACAACATGGACATTATTTTAGCTTCAAATAAAATACACACAAATTCAAATAAAACAAACAATTGCTTCGCCTAATAAATTCTACTGAAATTCATTTTAAAAATACCAAAATTAATTCAAATTTATTTCTCTCCAATTTTCTGATGTAGGGAATCATGTTACCCTATTTTCTATATATTTTATTTTTGGAGAAAATAATTTGAATAAAACCCAAATAACTCCAAATTGAAAATAAATTCAAAAGAACTTTGAATTTAATTCTTTGAAACTCCCAACTCATATTTCATATAATTTGAAGAAGTCATTTTATCTTCTCTCGTGAAAATCATTGAGTTGCATAAAGTTTCAGAATCGAAAATATTCTCAAATGAAATTCAAATATTTTCAACACCCCTTGTCATTTAAATAAATGGAAGAAGTCATGTCATCTTCTCTCCAGGGTTTTGTGATGAAAAGAATTTGAATTCCCGAAGATCATAAAAGCAAAATGAAATAAATCAAATCAAATCAATCTATTTATTATAACATTCCAAAATTTAGAATTTTGGGATGTTACAAACTACCACCCTTAAAATGAATCTCGTCCTCGAGATTCGGAGAGGCTAGCAAGAAATAGGTTAGGTTTGGGGGTCTTCTCAAAATACATCGATCGTCTCCGGGGGTCTCGGGTGCTACCACCCTTAGAAGCATGGTTATAGTTCCATCAAAACTCATATACTCCATCCTTATCGTTGACAGTGTCGGTCTTCTCAAATCGGAAGGATAATTCCTTCTCTGGGCTCTTCTGGTAGTGGCATAACCTTTTCCTCAATTTTTTTGTCCTTTCTCTCTTGGTAAGGTTATCCCGAAACTGGGTCCTCTTAGCGGACGGGTCTGGCGCCAATTCTAAACAACTATCGATATCTCATGGTGGTCAACAATTTATGGTTTGTCCTGCAGAAAACGGGTCTGGGTTGAACCTCACCGTATAACCTACGGTTGGCAACAACTGCCGTGTACAAGGGAAAAATGCTTATACCATTCTAAGGTTTAAACATGGTTTTGATCGTCGTCTCTCTACTATAGGTAAGTCACTCAGATTTACCATCCCATATAGCAAGGCGAATAATAAGAGTAAGTCGGTATGATGATCAATCCATCCCTTTTAAATCATTACCTTGTACATGGTTTAGCGAATCTCGCATTCTAACACTCGGTCATCCTCACAAGCATTCCGAATTTCTCTTGTCAACGAACTAAGTTCGGATAAATCCATTGATTACGCAAGCCAAACAAACAACTATCGATCCTTCACAACTCTCGGGTTTTATGTTACTCCTATAAAATCGTCGGTTGATAAAGGCATATCCTCTTCTTCGAGTTTCTCCTTGACAGAAGTGTGCTTGCTTCTTGGCAGTCCTGCGGCTTTGTGGGTTATGGCCCATCTCATCACTTGCAAACCTTGAACTCATCATCGGGGCAATTGATCATTATTCCAACTTCCAACTTCCTAGTATTCTTAAATCCATCCAATTGTACTGTCTTCCTTCCTTCTATTGGCACCAAACTAGGACATGATTACTCAGACTCATCATGGAATTTACCTTGATCCATATTTTCAACATCATACCTCCTTTATATCCAATAGTAATTCATCTCTTCATCCTCGTGGGATATCCCACCTACCGAGATAAAAACTTATACTTATGAAGTCCATACTCAACTTCGTGGAACATCATTATCCTTTCCAAGGTCAAGCGTCCTTACAGGAGAATATTGGCCATCTCTGCATGGCACTTCTTCAATTTGGGAAACGTGAAACACATCATAAACTCCTGACAGTCCTTCGGGTGACTCCAACTTGTTGGCCACTTCTCCCATACGCTCCAAAACTCGGTATGGTCCTACAATCTCGGGGCTAACTTTCCCTTAACTCAAATCGTTTAACTCCTCGCAAAGGGGACACACGAAGACATACTCTGTCTCCAATTTCATAGACTACCTCCTTGCGTTTTGAGTCCATAACTCTTACACTGGATGAGCTACCTTGATCTATCTCGAATCCACTTAACATTCTTTTCTGACTCCTTGATCACATTTGGTCCAAACAACTGACGGTCTCCAACTTCATCCCACATCAACGGTGTCTAGCTCCTTCTCCCATACGAAGCTTAAAAAGGGGCCATCTTCAAACTGTCTTGGTAACTGTTGTTGTATGAGAACTCCGCGTAAGGTAGATTATCATCCCTACTAGATCCATAATTTAGCGCACACGCTCTCAACATGTCCTCCAGAATCCGATTGACTCTCTCGATTTATCCATCTGTCTGCGGATGAAAGGCTGTACTGAACTCTAGCCTAGTACCCAAAGTCTGGTGCAGCTGATTCCAAAACTTTGAGGTAAACTGTGTTCCTCTATCTGATACGATGGTCCTCGGAACTCCATGCAGACATACGATCCTGGTTATATGTATCTTGGCCAATTTTGCACTTGTATAGGTGGTTTCACTGGGATAAAGTGAGCCACTTTGGTCAAGCAAGTCAACTACTACCCAGATAGAATCATATCCCATTCGGGTTCTGGGAAATCCGGTAATGAAATCCATGCCAAGCTTATCCTGCTTCCATTCGGGTATCGGCATAGGCTGTAGTAATCCGACTGGCTTCTGATGCTCTGCCTTTACTCTCTGGCATACATCACCTATGACTACATACTCTGCAATATCCTTCTTCATACCACCACCGTAAACGCCCTTCAAATCCAAATACATCTTGGTGTTTCCAGGGCGAATCGAGTATGGTGAGTCATGAGCCTCCTGAAGTATTAACTTCCTGATCTTTGCATTATTAGGCACATATACACGATCCTCGAACCATAAGGTGTCGTGCTCATCCTTACAAAAACCTTTGGCCTTTCCTTTGCGTATCCTCTCTTTTACCTCAGCAATCTCTTTGTCATCCTTCTGAGCTTCATGGATCTTTTCCAACAATGTAGACTGAACTTCCATTACTGCAACGAAACCTTTGGGAACAATCTCCAACCGAAGTTCCTTGAGATCCTCGGCTAACTCCTTTGATAATCCTCCGATTATGAGGGTATTCGTCCTTGTTTTCTTTATGGTTGTGTCCTATTTCTCCACAAAGCTTCTATGCACAAGGTTTCTTCATATCCTTTCCATAAGGCCTCAACTTCTGGGACACAAGACGAGATCTTTGCAGAGTCAACTTAAATTCTTCCCAAGTGGTTACTCCTTGCCATCCATTGATGGTTTGGTACATCCTCCACCAAGTAGCAGCACCTCTTTCAAAGCACTGAAGGTCATGCTGGGTCATATCCTTTCTGGTTATAGGGTTATTCTCCATTTGATTCTTCCTTGTTCTAAATCCATCGGTCCGTCTCCAATTGACTCATCGGTCCAGAAAATATAAGCTCTTCTCCATTCATCTTCTAACGGGTCCATGGGTTTGGGGTGGGATAAGAGAGATCGAGAGGGATGCACACAATACAAACAAAAGTTTTGAAAAACAGATTTTATTGTGGCTGTCGGAAAACATCAAACAAATGACAGCTCACAATCGTCGCATCTAACGTAGGTATGTAATAGGGGTTGGGTCTTCTAATGGTCTATAGATCTCAACGTCATCAAACTCTTCAATTCTTGGTCTTGTCTCCGATGGCTTCTTCTGATCATGCTTGTCCTTCTCAAGTTCCTATGCCAGATCATCTCTGTTGTCGCAAAGTCTCTCGTGACGTCCTTTAATATTTCTGGAGTTGCATTCCAAATTTCTGGTTTCAACTTCCTTGACATGAACCATGATCCTACTGTGCTTCAGTTCCTGACAAATCTTTGATTGTCTCAAGGTTTTGCTCCTCAGCTTGTCTACTTTCAGTTTTTAGGTTCCTGAATTCTTCTTGAATTGCCTCCTTGTCAAATACGGCTTCTGCAGATCCATCTTAAACTCCTTGATGTAATACTCCAGATCCTGGCGATACGCCAGCTAAGGTTAAAAATGCATCTTTTGCTGATAGGTGCTCCATCAGCCTTCTACCATCCAATCATTCCATGCATATGCATGCTTAACTCAGCATGGTGACAATAGCATAAACGGGCGATAACATCATGGATAGCGTGTTTCTGCTCTTGTCATTTCCATGAGCTATCATTCCATAGTTGATATCTCCTACCTTAGGGTTTTCCTTGACAGAACTTTGAGTTCTATACTTCATGTTCCGGTCTTTCTCCGATACACCTTGATCTCGGGTATTGACAGCTTCCATAGTCTGCCAAGTTCCATAAGTGTAGCCTTCTTTGGTCATAAAGATCTGGGAATACTTTAGAGTCTTCAAAATCTCATAGTCTTCGGAGTCTTCAACAGTTGTAGTTTCCATTTACACGGTAAAATCCTCTTCATTCCAAATGGTCTTAGTTATCCGATATCTGGTCCTTCTTGGAGTGGTCTCATCAGTCGAATCTTCGAGGGGTCAAAAGGGGAAGGGGTATGGTCTCACTAAAAAGGGAATATTTGAATAAGCTCAGAAGAGGAGAGAGGTCAAAGATCTTTCGAAAAGAAAGTTGTAGAGAAAAATCTTTCCTATGGGCTTGTCGGTTTCTAGGGTCACGTCCTCACACCAACATGTGCTCGATACCATCTTGTAGTGACCCGACCGAATGGATCAAGTCTCGTGCTTATGTGTCATCCTCGATCGGTATCTTTGACACACAAGACTCAAGGATTTATAATAGAGGTAAATCACATGTATAAATAACGTAAATACTATTACCTCAAATCCAAATATAGCGGAAGCAACAAGGTTGTGGATTCCCATCAACACCAACGCAAAGTTGAGTATAGGAAATCGTAACCCTAACGTATCACTTACTCGTAAATGCGAAAAGTCTCGCAACATGAAACGTTGCAGCCCGAAAACGGGTTAGCACATGGAATATGCTGGCAAAGTAACACATAGCGAATAATGAAGGAATAAGCCTATACTACATGCATATATGGATGGTGGAAAGCTCTATGGTTATAGTTTTGCATAAAGCCAATTTTTCCCTACATCAAAGGAATAAATTTTAATTTAACTATCATGGTGGTTGAAACATCATTGAGAAGGTATAACCCCAACTCAATCCCAATTAAAGTAATTAACAACCCAACAATATTAATTTAGAGTGATGAGATACATGTGAATACTCAAGTACTAGATACTCAGAATTGTCCATAACCGGGGACACGGCTAACCATGATTAGTTTGTACACTCTGCAGAGGTTTGCGCACTTTTCCCCACAAGACTCGATCGCCTCCGTTGGTTTATCGCACTACATGGTGTTTGAGAAGCGGATGACCGAGACATAGTCTTTCAGGAACATTAACTCTCTACTCCGGATAGATCACACCAAACCTATAAAACCCACTACCTGCTGATCTACCTCTTCGAGAGCTTCACGTAACTTACTCAACTATGCTAGAGCCCATAATAGCTTGTGGCTGCACATGGAAGTTTCTAGCATGAATAATCTCAGTTCCCTTTGAGCCTGGGTGGCGGTCCATAGGAAGATCACACGGGTACCCCGGGATTTCCAAAAAATCAGACAACACTGGGCTCCCCAGGTGCCTCAATCCACCCAGATGTGTATTTAAGTTGCCACCTTAAAGTAAACCATTAATTTACAATCTCACATCTGTCATGAATATCTCTCAAACCCAAACCACGTCTACGAGCATAGCATGACAATATAAGCATAACGTAGAAGTAACTCCCAAGGGTTTGATAGTAACAGGGCAATAGGTTCCTACCTCATCATCTACTTCCCAACCCACAAATTAATGCCATCCTAATCATGCAGTGTTTGAGGATTGAGCTAATGCATAAAACCTGGGTAGGAAATGATATGATCAAGTGTTACTTGCCTGCAAAGTTGATGAAGATGATTCGCACTCAAAACTCTTGATAGGTCTACTCGTCACACTCCGGTCAATCTATCGTAAGCAATCAACAGTAGCCACACATAAGCAATCACTCAAAACATCAGAAAGAACGAAGAAACAATTCGGAAAACATCAAAACCAATCAAATAACTCTTGCAACATAAAATTTTTTCTAACAGCACCAAAATTATGTGAATTTGGCCTTATCAGAAAGTTTAGGTCAAGAGCTTCGATTTGCAAAAAGAATCAACTCAAACGGAGTTATAAAACTCAAGTTATGATCAAACAAAGTTCAAATACAAATCAGTTTGAATTCTAATTTTAAAACTTTCAAAAACATGTTTAAGTTGGATTACTGGATAGAGGGGATCATAACGAAGAAGTGGGCGTTGGTTTCGTTGAATTTGGATGAACGAGTAAAAAGTTACAGGGTTTTGAAAATTAGGGACTAAATTATGAAAAAACTAATTACATACGGGTCCCTGGCAGAAACTAAAATAAAAAGAAAAAAAAATCTAAATATCGAACGTTCGTTACTGAACGCTCAACAGTGAAAATCGTTTGCTACCGAATACTAACGGACGAACGTCCACTAATTAATCTAACTAAAAAAATAATAATAATACCGATTTTAAAAGAAAAACCAGAGGAAGAAAAATAAACCGGACCGGGGAGGTATTATACCGGTTCGGGCGTCGGTCGAGAAAAACCAACCGCGGCGACGGTGGTTGCCGGCGGCGAGGGAGAGGGCGGCGGCGGGTCGGACGTCGACGGGGCGGCGGCTCCGGTGGCCCTCCAGCTCGGCGGAGTGGACGGGGGGATGCGGCGCGGGTCGGCGGTGACGATGGTGGTGGCGGCAGCGGTCGGGGGCGACGGAGTGGAGCGGCGCCGGTGGCTGGATCTCGCCGGAGCGGCGGCTTCCGCGAGCACGACAAGAGGTGCGGCGGCGGCGTGAAGTGCGAGGAGGAGAGGAGAGACGGGGCCCGGACGGCGCCCTTTTATAGGAGGGGAGGGGAGGCGAGATGGCGTGGAGGAGGGGGCAAGGCGGCACGGGCGTCCGGCAGCGTCTGGCGGCGATGCCGTCTTGGCGTGAGTCCGGTTGGGAGGAGGAAGGTGGTGCGGGCGCGGGCTGTTGGGCCGCGGCCTGGCTGGGTTGGCTGGGCCGGCCCAGTGAGAGAGAGAGAGCGATCTTTGGGCTTGACTGGCACTGCTCAAGCGTTTTAAACAAAATTTCACAGAACTAAAATAATAAAAACAAAAATAATTAAAACCTTTATATAGGCATATAATATATCAAAATTTTCAGAAAAAGATATCCTACAACATGGACATTATTTTAGCTTCAAATAAAATAAACACAAATTCAAATAAAACAAGCGATTATCTGCCTAATAAATTCTCTGAAAATCATTTTAAAAATACCAAAATTAATTCAAATTTATTTCTCTCAATTTTCTCGATGTAGGGAATCATGTTACCCTATTTTCCATATATTTTATTTTTGGAGAAAATAATTTGAATAAAACCCAAATAACTCCAAATTGAAAATAAATTCAAAAGAACTTTGAATTTAATTCTTTGAAACTCCCAACTCATATTTCATATAATTTGAAGAAGTCATTTTATCTTCTCTCATGAAAATCATTGAGTTGCATAAAGTTTCAGAATCGAAAATATTCTCAAATGAAATTCAAATATTTTCAACACCCTTGTCATTTAAATAAATGGAAGAAGTCATGTCATCTTCTCTCCGTGGTTTTGTGATGAAAAGAATTTGAATTCCAAGATCATAAAAGCAAAATGAAAGTTTGGGAAAGTCCTTTATTCCCTCTCATTTAACTTTCAAAAGTTTCAATTCACTCACTTTCACCAATCAATCAAACAATCAATCAAATCAATCTATTTATTATAACATTCCAAAATTTAGAATTTTGGGATGTTACATATTAA
>JAHIAM010000020.1:0-73301 GCA_021605205.1 Aegilops longissima | reverse complement strand
TGCTTGATAATGCTTTCAAATGAGCACATACCTTGACATGATCTTGAAGGTGTTCAAGATGGATCAGTCAAAGAAGGAGTTCTTGCCTGAGTTGTAAGGTATGAAGTTAAGAGTTAAAGCTCGACCACGGCAGAAAAGAGAGAAAGGACGAAGGTCGTCCCCTATGCTTTAGACGTAGGCTCTATAGTATGCTATGCTGTGTACCGCACCGGAAGTGTGCCATGCCATGAGTCAGTCAAGGGGTACAAGAATGATCCAGGAATGGGGATCATTGAACAGCGGTCAAAATTGTCCTTGGAGTGAATAAGGACATGTTTCTCGATTATGGAGGTGATAATGAGTTCGGCGTAAAGGGTTACGTCGATGCAAGCTTTAACACCTATCCGAGTGACTCTGAGAAGCAAACCGGATACGTATAGTGGAGCAACCATTTGGAATAGCTCCAAGTGGAGCGTGAAAGCAGCATTTACAATATGACATAGAGAATTATGAAGTACACACGGATCTGAAAAGGTTCGCACCGTTGACTAAAACCTCTCTCACAAGCAAAACATGATCAAACCCCGAACTCATTGAGACTTAATCACATGGTGATGTGAACTAGTTTAAGACACTAGTAAACTCTTTGGATGTTGGTCACATGGCGATGTGACCTATCAGTGTTAATCACATGGCGATGTGAACTAGATTATTGACTCTAGTGCAAGTGGGAGACTGTTGGAAATATGCCCTAGAGGCAATAATAAATTAGTTATTATTATATTTCCTTGTTCATGATAATCGTTTATTATTCATGCTATAATTGTATTGACCGAAAACAGCAGTACATGTGTGGATACATAGACAACACCATGTCCCTAGTAAGCCTCTAGTTGACTAGCTCGTTGATCAATAGATGGTTACGGTTTCCTGACCATGGACATTGGATGTCATTGATAACGGATCACATCATTAGGAGAATGATGTGATGGACAAGACCCAATCCTAAGCCTAGCACAAAGATCGTGTAGTTCGTTTTGCTAGAGCTTTTCCAATGTCAAGTATCTCTTCCTTAGACCATGAGATCGTGCAATTCCCGGATACCGTAGGAGTGCTTTGGGTGTATCAAACGTCACAACGCGTATCGGGTGACTATAAAGGTGCACTACGGTATCTCGAAAGTGACCATTGGGTTGACACGGATCGAGATGGGATTTGTCACTCCGTAAACGGAGAGGTATCTCTGGGCCCACTCGGTAGGACATCATCATAATGTGCACAATGTGACCAAGGGGTTGATCACGGGATGATGTGTTACGGAACGAGTAAAGAGACTTGCCGGTAACGAGATTGAACAAGGTATCGGTATACCGACGATCGAATCTCGGGCAAGTACAATACCGCTAGACAAAGGGAATTGTATATGGGATCGATTGAGTCCTTGACATCGTGGTTCATCCGATGAGATCATCGTGGAACATGTGGGAGCCAATATGGGTATCCAGATCCCGCTATTGGTTATTGACCGGAGAACGTCTCGGTCATGTCTGCATGATTCCCGAACCCGTAGGGTCTACACACTTAAGGTTCGATGACGCTAGGGTTATAAAGGAAGTTTGTATGTGGTTACTGAATGTTGTTCGAGTCCGGATGAGATCCCGGACGTCACGAGGAGTTCGGAATGGTCCGGAGGTAAAGATTTATATATGGGAAGTCCTGTTTTGGTCACCGGAAAAGTTTCAGGCGATATCGGTAATGTATGGGACCACGGGAGGGTCCTGGGTCCACCAAGTGGGGCCACCAACCCCAGAAGGTTGCATGGGCCAAGTGTGGAGGGAACCAGCCCCAAGGGGGCTGGTGCGCCCCCCCACAAGGGGCCCAAGGCGCAAGGATGAGTGGGAGGGGGCAAACCCTAGTCCAGATGGGCCCTAAGACCCATCTAGTGGGCGCCTCCCTCTCCCTCCCCTCTTGGCCGCCCCCTTGATCCCATCTAGGCTGGCCGCCACCCCTAGGGGTGGAAACCCTAGAGGGGCGCAGCCCTCCCTTCCCCTATATATATGAGGCCACAGGGGCTGCCCATAACACACGAGATCCTCTCCTCTTGGTGCAGCCCCGCCTCCTCCTCCTCCTCTCCCTTGGTGCTTGGCGAAGCCTGCGGGATTGCCACGCCTCCATCACCACCACGCCGTTGTGCTGCTGCTGGATGGAGTCTTCCTCAACCTCTCCCTCTCTCCTTGCTGGATCAAGGCGTGGGAGACGTCACCGGGCTGTACGTGTGTTGAACGCGGAGGTGCCGTCCGTTCGGCACTAGGATCTCCGGTGATTTGAATCACGACGAGTACGACTCCTTCAACCCCGTTCTCTTGAACGCTTCCGCTTAGCGATCTACAAGGGTATGTAGATGCACTCTCTTCCCCTCGTTGCTAGTTTCTCCATAGATAGATCTTGGTGACACGTAGGAAAAATTTTGAATTTCTGCTACGTTCCCCAACACCGTTGACCTTGCCTGCCTTCTTATCTACCAAGTACCTAGGGTGGTTCTGCTTTAGTGTCCGTTCCTCTCATTACAGAAGCACTTAGTCTCGGGTTTGGGTTCAACCTTGGGTTTTCACTGGAGCAGCAACTGTTTTGCCGTTTCATGAAGTATCCCTTCTTGCCCTTGCCCTTCTTGAAACTAGTGGTTCTACTAACCATCAACAATTGATGCTCCTACTTGACTTCTACTTTCGCGGCGTCAAACATCGCGAATACTTCAAGGATCATCATATCTATCCCTGATATGTTATAGTTCATCACGAAGCTCTAGTAGCTTGGTGGCAATGACTTTGGAGAAACATCACTATCTCATCTGGAAGATTAATTCCCACTCGATTCAAGCGATTGTTGTACCCAGACAATCTGAGTACAAGCTCAACGATTGAGCTTTTCTCCCTTAGTTTGTAGGCCAAGAAGCTCGTCGGAGGTCTTATACCTCTTGACGTGGGCACGAGCCTGAAATCCCAATTTCAGCCCTCGAAACATCTCAGATGTTTCGCGACGTTTTGAAATCGTCTTCGGTGCCTTAACTCTAAACCATTTAACATTACTGAACTATCACATAGTTATCAAAACGTGTATGTCAGATGTTCTCAACATCCACAGACGACGTTCGAGGTTCAGCACACTGAGCGGTGCATTAAGGACATAAGCCTTCTTCCAAGCAACGAGGACAATCCTTAGTTTACGGACTTAGTCCGCATAATCGCTACTATCATCTTTCAACTGAATTTTCTCTAGGAACATATCTAAACAGTAGAACTAAAGCGCGAGCTTACGACATAATTAGCAAAGACCTTTTGACTATGTTCAGGATAATTAAGTTCATCTTATGAACTTCCACTCAGATAGACATCCCTCTTAGTCATCTAAGTGATTACATGATCCGAGTCAACTAGGCCGTGTCCGATCATCACGTGAGACGGACTAGTCATCATCGGTGAACATCTTCATGTTGATCATATCTACCATACGACTCATGCTCGACCTTTCGGTCTCTTGTGTTCCGAGGCCATGTCTGTACATGCTAGGCTCGTCAAGTCAACCTAAGTGTTTTGCGTTTGTAAATCTGTCTTACACCCGTTGTATGTGAACGTTAGAATCTATCACACCCGATCATCACGTGGTGCTTCGAAACAACGAACTTTCGCAACGGTGCACAGTTAGGGGGAACACTTTCTTGAAATTTTAATGAGGGATCATCTTATTTACTACCGTCGTTCTAAGCAAATAAGATGCATAAACATGATAAACATCACGTGCAATCAGAAAGTGACATGATATGGCCAATATCATTTTGCTCCTTTTGATCTCCATCTTCGGGGCTCCATGATCATCATCGTCACCGGCATGACACCATGATCTTCATCATCATGATCTCCATCATCGTGTCTCCATGAAGTTGTCTCGCCAACTATTACTTCTACTACTATGGCTAACGGTTTAGCAATGAAGTAAAGTAATTACATGGCATTATTCAGTGACACGCAGGTCATACAATAAATAAAGACAACTCCTATGGCTCCTGCCGGTTGTCATACTCATCGACATGCAAGTTGTGATTCCTATTACAAGAACATGATCAATCTCATACATCACATATCATTCATCACATTCTTTTTGGCCATATCATATCACATAGCATACCCTGCAAAAACAAGTTAGACGTCCTCTAATTGTTGTTTGCATGTTTTACGTGGCTGCTATGGGTTTCTAGCAAGAACGTTTCTTACCTACGCAAAACCACAACGTGATATGTCAATTTCTATTTACCCTTCATAAGGACCCTTTTCATTGAATCCGATCCGACTAAAGTGGGAGAGACTCGCACCCGCTAGCCACCTTATGCAACAAGTGCATGTCAGTCGGTGCAACCTGTCTCACGTAAGTGTACGAGTAAGGTCGGTCCGGGCCGCTTCATTCCACAATACCGTCGAAACAAGATTGGACTAGTAACGGTAAGCATATTGAACAAAATCAATGCCCACACAACTTGTGTTCTACTCATGCATAGAATCTACGCAATAGACCTAGCTCATGATGCCACTGTTGGGGAACGTAGCAGAAATTCAAAATTTTCTACGCACCACCAAGATCAATCTACGGAGATTCTAGCAACAAGATAGGGAGAGGATGAGCATCTTCATACCCTTGAAGATCGTTAAGCGGAAGCGTTACAAGAACGCGGATGAAGGAGTCGTACTCGCAGCGATTCAGATGGCGGTTGATTCCGATCTAAGCACCGAACAACGGTGCCTCCGCGTTCAACACACGTACAGCCCGGGGACGTCTCCTCCTTCTTGATCCAGCAAGGGGAGAGGAGAAGTTGAGGGAGAACTCCGACAACACGACGGCATGGTGGTGATGGAGCTTGTGGTTCTCCAGCAGGGCTTCGCCAAGCACTACGGAGGAGGAGGAGGTGTTGGAGGAGGGAGAGGGCTGCGCCAGGGGAATGGTGCGGCTGCCCTCTCTCTCACACTATATATAGGGGAAGGGAGGAGGGGGGCGCCTAGGGTTCCCTAGGGAGGGCGGCGGCCATAGGGAAACCCTAGATGGGTTTTGGCGCCCCACCCCTAGGAAACTTGCCCCCAAGCCGGGAGGGTGGCTGCCCTAGGGGTGGCGCCCCACCTCTCAGGTTACGTGAGATGGGGTGGGAGGGCGCTCAGCCCTTAGTGGGCTGATGTGCCCTCTCCCTTGGCCCATAAGGCCCCCAAAGCTTGCCGGGCCTCCGGAACCCCTTTCGGACACGCTGGTCATCACCTGGTACCCCCGGAACAATTCCGTACTCCAATACCCTTCGTCCAATATACCGATCTTCATCTCCGGACCATTCCGGAGCTCCTCTTCTTGTCCGGGATCTCATCCGGGACTCTGAACAACCTTCGGTAACCACATACTATTTCCCATAACAACTCTAGCGTCACCGAACCTTAAGTGTGTAGACCCTACGGGTTCGGGAACCATGCAGACATGACCGAGGTGTTCTCCGGTCAATAGCCAACAGCGGGATCTGGATACCCATGTTGGCTCCCACATGTTCCACGATGATCTCATCGGATGAACCACGATGTCAAGGATTCAAGCAATCCCGTATGCAATTCCCTTTGTCTAGCGGTATTGTACTTGCTCGAGATTCGATCGTCGGTATGCCGATACCTTGTTCAATCTCGTTACCGGCAAGTCTCTTTACTCGTTCCGTAACACATCATCCCGTGATCAACCCCTTGGTCACATTGTGCACATTATGATGATGTCCTACCGAGTGGGCCCAGAGATACCTCTCCGTCACACGGAGTGACAAATCTGAGTCTCGATTCGTGCCAACCCAACAGACACTTTCGGAGATACTCGTAGTGAAACTTTATAGCCACCCATTTACGTTGTGATGTTTGGTACACCCAAAGCATTCCTACGGTATCCGGGAGTTGCACAATCTCATGGTCTAAGGAAATGATACTTAACATTAGAAAAGCTTTAGCATACGAACTACACGATCTTTGTGCTAGGCTTAGGATTGGGTCTTGTCCATCACATCATTCTCCTAATGATGTGATCCCGTTATCAACGACATCCAATGGCCATGGTCAGGAAACCGTAACCATCTATTGATCAACGAGCTAGTCAACTAGAGGCTTACTAGGGACATGGTGTTGTCTATGTACCCACACATGTATCTGAGTTTCCTATCAATACAATTATAGCATGGATAATAAACGATTATCATGAACAAGGAAATATAATAATAATAACTAATTTATTATTGCCTCTAGGGCATATTTCCAACAACTTATCCCTACAAAATCATATAGTTTGGCCATGCTTCATTTTCGTCACACAAAATGCTCCCATCATGCACAACCCCGATGACGAGCCGAGCAATTGGTTCATACTTTTTAACGCGCTTTTGCTTTTTCAACTCTTACACAATATATGAGCGCAAGCCATGGACATAGCACTATATGTGGTATATGGTGGTGGTTGAGAAGTCAAAAAGGAAGAAGATAGTCTCACATCAACTAGGCGTATCAACGGGCTATGAAGATGCCCATTAATAGATATCAATGTGAGTGAGTAGGGATTTCCATGCAACGGATGCACTAGAGCTATAAATATATGAAAGCTCAACAAAAGAAACTAAGTGGGTGTGCATCCAACTTGCTTGCTCATGAAGACCTAGGGCATTTTTAGGAAGCCCATCATTGGAATATACAAGCCAAGTTCTATAATGAAAAATTCCCACTAGTATATTAAAGTGACAACATAGGAGACTCTCTATCATGAAGAACATGGTGCTATTTGAAGCACAAGTGTGTCAAAAGGATAGTAACATTGCCCCTTCTCTCTTTTTCTCTCGTTTTGTTATTTTATTTATTTTATTTTAGTTATTTTTTTGGTGGGCTTCTTTGGCCTCTTTTTTTATTTGGGCTTCTTTGGCCTATTTTATTTTTCATAAAGTTCGGAGTCTCATCCCGACTTGTGCGGGAATCATAGTCTCCATCATCCTTTCCTCACTGGGGCAATGCTCTAATAATGATGATCATCACCTTTTATTTACTTACAAGTCAATATTACAACGATACTCGAACAAAGATATGACTCTATATGAATGCCTCCGGCCGTGTACCGGGATATGGAATGAATCAAGAGTGACATGTATGAAAAATTATGAAGATGGCCTTGCACAAATACGATGTCAACTACATGATCATGCAAAGAGAAATATGACAATGATGGAGCGTGTCATAATAAACGGAACGGTGGAAAGTTGCATGGCAATATATCTCGGAATGCCTGTGGAAATGCCATAATAGATATGTATGGTGGCTGTTTTGAGGAAGGTAAATAATGGGTGCATGATACCGGCGAAGGTTGCGCGGCATAATAAAGGCTAGTAAAGTGAAAGGATGAGTGTGCGTATAATCCATGGACTCACATTAGTCATAAAAAACTCATATGCTTATTCCAAATTTTTAGTACTACGCATGCCCCTAGAGGGATAGATTGGTAGGAAAAGACCATCGCTCATCCCCGACTGCCATTCATAAGGAAGACAATCAAAGAAACACCCCATGCTTCAAATTTGTCACACAACGGTTACCATACGTGCATGCTACGGGACTTGCAAACCTCAGCACAAGTATTTCTTAATTTCACAATTACTCAACTAGCACGACTCTAATATCACCGCCTTTATATCGCAAAACTATTGCAAGGAATCAAACATATCATATTCAGTGATCTACAAGTTTTATGTAGGATTTTATGACTAACCATGTGAATGACCAATTCCTGTCATCTCTCTAAATAGATATAAGTGAAGCAAGAGAGTTTAATTCTTTATACAAAAGATATGCCCACGCTCTAATAAATATAAGTGAAGCAAAAGAGCATTCTACAAATGGCGGTTTCTATGTAAAGAGAAACAGGCAATCCAAACTTCAAATGATATAAGTGAAGCACATGAAGCATTCTATAAAGCCATACTCAAAAGATCTAAGTGAAGTGCAATGAGCATTCTACAAATCAACCAAGGACTAACTCATACCAGCATGGTGCATAAAAGAAAAGTGAAAACTAAATGCAAAAGACGCTCCAAGATTTGCACATATCACATGAACGAAACGAATACGAAAACATACCGATACTTGTTGAAGAAAGAGGGGATGCCTTCCGGGGCATCCCCAAGCTTAGACGCTTGAGTCTCCTTGAATATTTACTTGGGGTGCCTCGGGCATCCCCAAGCTTGAGCTCTTGCCTCTCTTCCTTTTCCTCATATCGAGACATCCTCGATTAGACACTACAACCACACAAAACTTCAACAAAAAACTCGGTAAGATCCGTTAGTATAATAAAGCAAATCACTACTTTAAGTACTGTAGCAAACCAATTCATATTTTATTTTTGAATTGTGCCTACTGTAATATAACTTTTCCATGGCTTAACCCACTGATATAAATTAATAGATTCATCAAAACAAGCAAACTAAGCATCAAAAACAGAATCTGTCAAAAACAGAACAGTCTGTAGCAATCTGAACATTCACCATACTTCTGGTACCCCAAAATTTCTACCAAAATTAGTAAAAATAAAAAATTTGTACAGTAAGACAGTGCAAAAAGAATCCGAACTATTTGACGTTCCAGCAAAAAATTTAAAATTGCGCACTACGGCCAAAGTTTCTGTCCTGCACCGTACAAACCAAACAACATTGTAAACATCCTAAAGGCAAACCTTGGCACATTATTTTTATAATACAATGTAATTGTACAAGGGGATAATTATTTTTGTAGAAAAGTTTCTGTAATCAAGATTCACAAAGTTTCCGTGAGCATGAACAAAGTTCAAGGCTTGCTCCCACTTCAACAATGCTTGTCTTTCTCACTTTCACTTTCCTTTTTGAAAAGTTTTCGGTTCCCCTCTTTACTTTTTTTGTTTTAAAACTATATAAAAGCACTCAACAGAAATAAATGACTCTCATGATGACCTTCGTGGCATAGTAGCTTCGACTACTCTCTCCTATGATGGTGTAACCGGATGAAGTACTAATTGCAGGAAATCTCGTTTGTTTGGTATAATAAGCACGTAACCAGGTAGTCCCTACTTTGTCAGGGTTTATTCTCTTTAATTATTTCAACGCTCACTAGCCAACATTTTTTTAATCAGAGACAAACTAACATATCCTCTTTTATTGGCATGTGCACACAATTATTTTAATTATAGTCAAGCAACATATTCTCTTTTATCGTCAAATAGCACGTCGGATGCACGACAGTTTGGGTCTGGCTAGGCCGCTGGCAGGTACCAAAACAACTTGTATTTGTAAGGCGTGAATAAAAATCCAAAACAACCACTGAGTTGAAGGATCAAAGTCACGACCTCAAAAACTCAACCACGTGCTGCTAGCCACTCAAACAAACAAGCTCATGCTAACAAATGGCCAACACGAACGTTTAAGAATATACTGTAGCGTAACATTCAAAATATTTTTTATTTTTTTGTTTTTTCTTGAAATTTTTCAAAAAATAAAGTAATAATTATAATATTTCGAATATTCTTTAAGATGTGAACAATTTTTCGAAATTCACATTCTTTGAAAACATGAACCTATTATAAGAAAGCAAACATGTTTTGAATACGTGATTTTTTTTCAAAATGAAAAGTGTTTTGAACATTGAAAACAATTTTCAAAAACATGTTTTAAACACAAACATTACGTTGAATTTTGAACATTGCAATAAAATATGAATATTTAATTTTTAATGCAATATATTTTGAAAATATCGAACAATTTTGGAAAGCATAAAAAATTAATATGCGAACTTTATTCTATAGTTTTGAATAAATTTTGGAAGAAGAAGAAGAAAATTATTTTATGAAGATTTTACGAAAATTTAATCCGAAACTAAAATTCTGAAAAATTAAAAAATTTAATGTATGAAAAAAGGAGAAAAGAAAAATAAACTTGAAAGGGGAAAAAGAAAAGGCATAGAGAGAAGTAAAAGAGAAAGGAAAAGAAAAAAGAAACAGACTAGAGAAATAACAAATATGGGTCAACCAAATATTGGGCGCCTTATGCGAATTTGTGTCTATTTGCCGCCCACGCGGTAAATAAGGATTCTCAGCTGCATTGGCTGGAAATAAATGGGCCGGCTTCGCTGGGCCACAGCGCGCGCAGCCCACGTCCGAAGTTTTTTACAAGACTGTTTTTCCTTTTTCTAGCAGATGGACGCAAAACATTTTAGTACCACCTTGGATAAAACAATTGTTTTTTAAGGTGAACGGATGAAAAAAATCGGAGAAACGCACCTAGCTTTATTATTAAAAAAAATTAGTTAAGTAATAATAATAATAACTAGCACATATGCCCGTGCTTTGCAATGGGAGAAAATTTAGTATGCATTTGAAGTTAGTGAGAATTAAATATGCAAGCAAAACCCTGTGCGCACGTAAAAAGGGAACATTTAGCTTCTTTGTTTCGCCGGGTGTGAAGTAATCAATCTGCTATTTTTTCATTCATTGATTGAGGGCATTTAAGAGTTTTGTTACGTCATTGTACACCAGAGAAGGCCCATGAATTATTCAATCTATTTTTCCTTCAATCGAGGAGATTTTAAGGTATGAAGTTTCTGAATATTGTAGGAAGCATGAACCATTTTTTTAAATCCTGAACAGTTTTTTGAAAATTAGGTACACTTTCAGAAAAACATGAACAAAATATGAAATAGGAACATCTTTTAAAAGTTACAACCATTTTTGAAAACATGAACTTTTAAATAAAAATATGAACATTATTTGAATTTGTCAACATTTTTTAGAACAGGAACATGTGTTGAAAATCCCTATTTTTTTAAATATGTATCTTTCAACAATATTTTGAGTAGTGAAAATTTCACTAAAACATGATTTTTTTGAATTTGGAGCACTTTTAAATTGCCATTTTCTTTTTAGAAATCTCTAACAATTTGAAAAAACAATAAAATTTTCGGAAAAAGGGAAAAAGCAAGTTCTGAATAATTTTTAAATAGGGAAAAAATTGGCGTTATGAACATTTTCCATAATTTTTTTTAAAATTCTGTATGTTTTCTGGGAATTTTGAATTAATAAAATAAATTCTATAAGAAAAATAAACTTGGAAGTGAAAAAAGAAATAGGGGAATGAGAATAAAAATAGAAATAAAACACAGAAACAATGAAAAATGGGCCCATTATTTGTTTTCCAGCGCGAAGGGCCAACTATTTGTTGCCCTGTGCGGATAATAGAATTTTGGCAGCTGCATGGGCAAAAAATTAAGTTGGCTGACTTCGCTGGGCCATAGCGCGCAGCCCACGTATGAAATTCCGGAAAAGCTTTTCTTTTTGCAGATGAACCCATAAGAATTTAGGACCACCTCGGATAGAAAAAAAAGGATAGAATTTTTTTTTTGATAGTGAACGGATGAAAAAATTGGCGAAACGGACCTTGCTTTATTAGTAGGGGTACAGAAAAAAGGTATAAATATGGATATAGATATAGACTTATAGCGAGCAATATTAGATTGGGAAAAATTATATTTGCCGCTCTCTAAAACAAAATGTTGTACAAGGGTGTGTGACTGGGCCATGCTGGACCTGATCATACCCCGGGCCAGGCTTGTCAAAGCCCGAAGCAAAAATCCCAAGCATGAGCCTGGCTCGGCCCGTCCAGAAACACATGAACAACGACATTTTTCAATTGGAATAATTATATTTGAGATATTAAAATAATATAATATACCTATATTTTGAATAAAGTATACATTTCTTACCATTTCTGCCTTTTTGGGCTGGGCTTCGGGCCAAAAAATGGAGCCCGGGCCCAGCCCAGATGTAGGGTTTCGGTCTGGGGTGTCCTGGTTGGGCTGTCCATGCACGCCACGCAAAGTAGAAGGCAAGGCATTTTTTTAGGGTCGAACTTGCTAGCGTTTTTTTGTTATGGTTTGTTTTTAAAATTCATTAAATTTGTAAAATTCACAGATATTTATCAAAATTTTGAAAATTCTTTTAAAATTCATGGTTTTATTTTAAAATTTTGAGAATAATTTAAAAAATTGGCAATTTTCATATATATGATTTTTTTTAAATCATGATTTTTTTTAATCATGATGTTTTTAATATTGGTGAACATTTTAAAAATTTATGAATATTTATCAAATCCCTGGCCTAGGAACGACAAAAACTGAAAAATTGTTTTAGAAGTGAATAAGAGGAAATTGTTCCGAAACACTTGCCGTCACTCATCTTCCCTACTAGATCTCAGACTAAGTGGCTGATTAGTGGGGACAAGACCACATGCTTCTTTCACTTAAGGGCTTCGATGAGAAGGCGAAATAATTTGACCAAATCATTGTAGCATCCTAATGTGATGTTATCAGTGTTCTTAAGGAATTGGAAGAGATCACAACATAGTTTTACTCGGAGCTTTTCACTTCTGAGACTGTTTCTAATATGCATGACGTTCTTGACTTGGTTCCAATAAAGGTCAGTGATGCGATGAATGCCTTCCTTGACGCTAAGTATTCTACAACGAGGTTTAGATTGTATTGTTTCAAATGTTCCGCATGAAGGCCTTGGGCCCGGACGGATTCTCTGAACATTTCTTTGAGAAACATTGGGATATTTGCGGCCAGGAGGTAACAAGGGTTGTCCTTTTGTATTGTGGAAGGCGAGGATAATGATGAGGTACAAAATGGTACTTTCCTAAGCCAGTTCTGTCGTATTAGCCTATGCAACTTACTTTACAAATAGCACCCAAAGTTCTGGCTAACCGGCTAAAAGGGGCCCTTCCGGAGATAATATTGAGTGAATAGTCGGCCTCTGTTCCGGGTCGCCTTATCACTGACAATATAATCATGACCTACGAGTGCTTACATTTCATGAAAAGGAATAAGTCATTGTAACATCGCCATTGTACTCTAAAATTGGATATGATGAAGCCTTATAATCGAGTTGAATGGGCATATTTGGAGGTGATAAATCTCAAGTTTGGATTCTCTGTTAAATGGGCCTCCATAGAAATGAGCATGATAGCTTCTGTATCTTATTTAATTTTATTCAAGAGCAAGAAACTTGATGAGCTCAAACCTACCTGTGGTATTCGACAGCGAGATCCAATTCACCTTGATTTTCCTGTTAGCAGTATATGGCCTTTCGGGCCTCCTCAAATCTAGAGATTAGTCATCGCAGTTTACTGGAGTCCAAGTAGCTCCTTTGGTGGCATCAGTTAACCACTTGTTATTTGCAGATGACAGTCTGCTGTTTTTCAAGGCAAATGGTTCAGGGGCGACAGATGTATCAAACCTATTGCCAATTATCAGGTCAAAGAATAAATAATAGCAAGTCTTCAGTGTTTCTCAGCAAGGGTTGTGCAAAGAATGTTAGATATGATGTCAAAGGTGTTCTCAGTGTCCAACAAAAACACTAAATGAGAAATATTTGGGCTTGCCTTATGATATTCGTAATTCTAATCTAGTGCTTCTAAGTATCTCAAAGACATACTATGGGCCAAAGTGAATGGATGGATTGAAAAAATGATATCTCCTACGGGAAAGGAGGTTCTCATTAAGTCAGTGGCTCAAGCAGTTCTAGTTTACTCTATGTCTTGCTTCAAATTACCATGGGGATTATGCGAGCATCTTAAGAAGCTCATCTATATAAAAAGTTTGGGCCACTGACTTACGCGTCACCTTCGCCCCCTCACCTTCACCTCCTTCCTCCTGCTTCTTTGGTGCTGGAAGGAGAGGAAGATCCAGCAGAGCGCCACCAATGGTGATGGACAGATCTGCCACGCAACCACTTGCACTTCCTCGCCGAGACATGGCCTTGTGAGGACATGAGGTCCCAGGAAAAGAAGCAACAGGTCACCGAGCATCGTCTAGGGTTTCGGGCATCAGCTCCAACTCTGGCGGCCACCGGTCAGTTGCTCCTCCTACTCCTCTCAATATCTCTCTTCCTCTTCTAATCGTTTTCTCTTATTTTGTAACAGTAGCATAGGAGAGGTGTGGGGACAATTTGGGTGAGGAAGTACCATCACCATGGACGACTTCATCCCCTCCAAGACCAGTATCAGCCATGGACGGAGAGGACGATGACGCCCAGCAGCAGCAACCATGGATGGAATTTATTTTTTAATTCCTAATTAGTTAGTAGTAGCACGGGTCCAGATCCGGCTCTGAGATAACTACTAGTAGTCTGGTGACACCGTGCTACTATACTAACAGACGTAGTAGTAGCGCAGGTGGCACCCGCTACTACTACCGATAGTCAGAAGCACCCTAGCGATGGCGTGGGCACCCGCGCTACTAGTAGTCTTTTACCCCGCGTTGCTACTAGGCTTTTTCCTAATACTGATGGAATTTGCTAAATTCCTCCATGCTTTTGGTGGAGTTGTTGTACCACTACCCCATATGATATTATTCAACACTAGGACCATGCTGTTCATCAAGAAGATGCTGAGCACCTCTGAGGTGTACTTGAAGGCTCCTTAATGCAATCTTGTCCTTGTAGGTATTGTCAAAGTCTTCTCTGAATTATCAACCCGGATCACTACCGAACGGGTACGGTATCTCAACATCGTCACACCACCTTCGGCACTATGAACTCGGGCAGCAGTTCCAAAGGCGTGACAGTCTGCAAGCAGTGCAAGACCAAGGCAAGACACAACGAAGCTTGCATATTCATCGGCTAGAGAATAAGTAAACATGACACGATCAAGTTTTAGGTCAAAGAATAAATAAACAGGGAGCCTTCAGTGTTTCTCAACAAGGATTGTACAAAGAGTGTCAAAAATGAGGTCAAAGGTGGTCTCAGTGTCCAAGTAGAAACACTAAATGAGAAATATTTGGGTAAGTATCTCAAAGACAAACTATGGGCCAAAGTGAGTGGATGTATTAAAAACAATCTCTGCCACGGGAAAGGAGGTTCTTATTAAGTCAGTGGCTCAAGCGGTTCAAGTTTACTTTGTTTTGCTTCAAATCACCATGGTGTTTATGCTTACATCTTAACAAGCTCATATGTATCAAGAAGTTTAAATGCATACAAAAGTAAATGGGTTAGCTCGTGATCTAATTTATTTGGGTTTTACCATTTATTAATCTGGTGTCGAAGTTACATGTATTGATTTCTTAGGCAAAAACAATCCGTCGTCATAAGATGAAGCGATTGTTCATCGACCTTGCATCTCAGGGACCAGATAAATTTCCCATGTAGTCTAATCCGAACTCGTTAGAAGAATTCAAGATATAACATTGTTCGACAACAGTAGAAGAATTCAAGATGATTAATGTGTAGAGTTGGAGCACATTATTGGTACTAACAAAGTGCTTTTTGTGCTGCTATGGGAAAACCAAAGTGCACAAACAGATAGTGGGCGATAAAAGGAGATGTTCCCTATGCAGTTAGTTGTAAATCCTGCTCTTAACATGTCTGTGATTGAACTAACCGAGTTGAATCCTGAAGTGGTATCTACTTTTGACAAAAATATATTCTGTGATATCGCTAGTTACTTTTAGCTGACTGCTAAGTTTATATTAGGCATGAAGAAGAGGGAGGTTGTCACTTTGTTCCATGATAATCTCGTCCACCAATCCTCGAAACTAGTTAGGCTAAAACAATGAGTTTTGCTAAAAATCATCACCTAATGTTCTTGACTGGGGAAGTGATCTCCCTAGACACCAAAATCGTGACCTATAAAAACCCAAGAAACATGCATGAATGGGAAAACACATTTATTTTTGACGACCTTCCTGCAGCCCAGGACTCAAAAATAGTAAGTTATAACCCACAAAACATCCCTTTTTAGGATTTGTTTCCACTTCAAAATACAAATATTACTTTTTTCTTCAAAAATACGAGCTCACAGGAGCACAGCTTCGAAGTCGCCTCTCTCTGCTTCATGATTGTATGTAGTTTTAGACTCCAATACTGTTTAGCTCCTCGTTTAACTATTGGTGCCCGACTAGAATGGAAGACTGCCCAATGGATTTTTTGTTGCATTGGTTGTAGAACCTGAAGATGTACAAAGAAAAGCCCAATGCATTTTTGGTTGCATTGGTTGTATATACCGAAGAATGACCAATGCATTTTTAGTTCCATGGGTTGCACAGAATGAAGACGTACAAACAAAAGCAACCTAGTAGTGCTTGTCATTACAAAATTTTTAACTACAAGACTATAGTCTGAACTTCTTTTGGTGATAGATGCTACGGGCGGAGAAACCTGTTGATTGTCCCTGGCTTGCAGTTGATTTTGGTAGGTGGAGTGTCGGATTCAGTGACATGAAGAGATATTTGAGCAGGGAGGCGACAAATATTTGTTCCCAAACACAACCAGTTTGATGAAATTCCCAAAGTATGATGCAACGACGTCTTCTTGTCCTCGTTCCATGCCGACACACATCAAGGTTGACAACTCACCATCTAAAAGGTTATCCACGAAGGCATAACCGAATCCTGAATGTACTTAACATTCATTCATTCATCTTTAGATTTTTTCCTTCTTTACGATAGGTCATTTTGTGTAGTTTCAAAATTTCCTTATAGGTGAAGGTTTTACACTTATTTGCTTAGGTTACTTTGTTAGCATGTTCTTAACTTGCACAAGACAAAAGTTGGAATGCTATTGTTGTTCTTAACTTGAACTGTCGATTATCCTGTAGCATTTAATAGCATATTAATCCATTGCTCTAATCTTTATACTGCATATTCTTTCCCTGCTGGTATGAAGGACAACTTTATATTTAACCAACTTATACTCCACATGCTACTCCACATGCTTTCACATCACAAGAAATTAAATATGGTCAATAGACTACTATATGTGCCTTAGTTTTCTATCTTGTACATGTTAGATGCTGTTACTAGCTCCCAAACTTATCTTTAAGTGATTTTTATTAAGGGATGACTACAATAAAAGCAGCCAATAAAGAGTTGATAAGGATGAGAAAAACAGTCAGGATTGAAGATATAGATGTATCCAGTATCTTACTGCTTACCAGACATGTAGAGCTTCACATAATTGTATTCTCATTTCATTGCTTATCTTTCTGGTCTACTTTTGTTTCAATTGCATCTAAATTAGTGGATGCTTTTCAAATCCATAGAGCATGCAAGACAAGATGCTGTATCTTAGAGAAAAGTCCATGTTATAACTTATAACCCCCAACTTGCTACTCGGTTTATCTTGTTATTTGATGAGTCATGTTTGGTTATCCGTCTTAGAATCATATTGGAAAAAAAACATAAAGTTAGTTTTGGAAAGATAATTTCTAAAACAATCGTCACATTAATAGTGTGATCCATCATAATGACGCACACAAGCTTAGAAACTTAGTTCCACTCAAGCTATGCCAATATGGATAAGCCTAACAACATGTAGAGCTTCACAAACTAAATTTCAAAAAGGGACATAATCTAGATTAATGTTTGGAGTGTAAAGTGAAGAAGATGAGTCATTGGTCATTATCCAACATTCCTTACAGCCGGATGATTTCAACAAAAAGCAACTATCATGAAAATCCAAAATCTCGCTAGTAAGTAGTTGCACCAAACACAACAAACCAAATGACTAGTTGGATAAGCATTGATGCACTTTTTCAAAAAGCGAGTGCAAAGATGAAAGCAAGCCATGCCATGAAAACTATAAATACACATGCACCACCAAGGCCACCTTCCATCATCCAAACTTCACACACCTAGACCACAATCATCAAAGGCAAGCAAGCAGTAGTAACCACAAATCCAACATGAAGACCTTTCTCATCTTTGTCCTCCTTGCCATGGCGATGAAAATCGCCACTGCCGCTAGGCAGCTAAACCCTAGCAACAAAGAATTACAATCACCTCAACAATTATTTTCCCATCAACAACAACCATTTCCACAGCAGCCATATCCACAACAACCATATCCATCACAGCAACCATATCCATCGCAACAACCATTTCCCACACCCCAACAACAATTTCCCCAAAGAATCACAACAACCATTTCCCCAGCCCCAACAACCGACCCCCCTACAACCACAACAACCATTCCCCCAGCAACCACAACAACCTTTTCCACAGCCCCAACAACCATTTCCTTGGCAACCACAACAACCATTTTCCCAGACCCAACAATCGTTCCCTCTGCAACCACAACAGCCATTCCCCCAGCAACCCCAACAACCATTTCCCCAGCCCCAACTACCATTCCCCCAGCAACCAGAACAAATAATTCCCCAGCCACCCCAACAACCATTCCCCCAGCAACCCCAACAACCATTCCCCCAGCAACCCCAACAACCATTTCCCCAGCCCCAACAACCAATCCCCGTGCAACCACAACAACCATTCCCCCAACAATCCCAACAATCACAACAACCTTTTCCCCGGCCCCAACAATTATTTCCTGAATTCCAACAACCAATTCCCCAGCAACCACAACAACCATTCCCCTTGCAACCGCAACAACCATTCCCCCAGCAATCGCAGCAACCATTCCCCCAACAACCACAACAACCATTTGCACTGCAACCCCAACAACCATTCCCCCAACAACCACAACAACCATTCCCCCAACAACCACAACAACCTTTCCCCCTACAACCACAACAACCATTCCCCCTACAACCGCAACAACCATTTTCCCAGCAACCCCAACAATCACAACAATCATTTCCCCAGCCCCAATCCCAGCAACCCCAACAACCATCCATCCTGCAACCACAACAACCACAACAACCATTTCTGCAGCCCCAACAACAATTATCCCAGCAACTAGAACAAACAATTTCCCAGCAACCCCAACAACCACACCAACCTCAACAACCATATCCACAACAACAACCATATGGGAGTAGTCTTACAAGCATCGGTGGCCAATGAAATGAAGACATAATACAAGACGGATGGATCATCGTTGTTTAGTCAATGAGTGTTCATTGTAACGATGATAACTAAAGTGATGTGCACCATAATGTGTAACCCCGACCTATACTAGTTCAAACATGGGAATAAAAGACAAAGAAAGTTCTTGTCACAAAGACATTACTCATAATTGTTAGATTCATGCCATATTTAGATTTTCATCCCTAGCTACAATCTCAGCCTTATGCATTATCTACCTATTTATGTAGTGAAGTCATATGAACCTAACATAATTAATGGATGCAAAACTTGGTTTAAATTGAAGGCTACATTGTATTAGCAAAATCAAATATCATAATTGGGTATGTACAAAGTAAAGGACACAATTCATTGGAATTTGTAGCAAATAAATTAGTAGCATACCATGCATTTGTCTAGAAGATAAGGGTTGTTGTCATACTCAAGGACACAGTTGCATGTGTACCCTATATCATTTTTGGAATTCACACACTTGTTGCTGCTGCCACTGCATGTGTAATTAGCCGTGTTATTATGTTTGGCATCTTCACACAAACTCACATTTCTTATAGCCCAAGCAACCACCATAGGTACACTCTAAGGTGTGTGCCATTGAACGTGGTGTTGCTTATGTGTGAAGTGCTAAAGTTGAATTGTGTTGTCTCCATTAGAATTGCATAGCTGCACCGGTTGAACTCCCAAATTTTACTTGTGTTGACTGACTTGAAGAAATATATATATATAGTAGTTGCGTGTCTTCCTTGGTATCATAGTACGGGATCAACCGATACTGGAGTAGCATCCGTCCACTAAGTCTAACAGACCACGCACGATGCGACACCATAGGCTTGGAAGCCCGTTCCCATGTCATCATGTCACTCACGAAGGCAAGGGCATTGCACCTTATGACCGTAAACTTGTTATGGATGTCAGAGAGCTAGTAGGGAAAACAAGCAGAACGACTGATTTCGCCGCCATCCATGCACTACTAGAAAATACCTTATAGATAGATGCTTAACAGTAGCGAGGGGTATATGGGCCACACTGCTGCTAATTATTAGTAGCGAGGTGTATAGAACCCACGCTACTACTAAGTTGATAGTAGTAGCAAGGGGTATAAACCCCACACTACTACTAAGTGGTCTCCACCGTGCCCCCCGGGACTGGCCATAGTAGTATCGAGGGGTATAAATTGAAGGAAATATGCCCTAGAGGCAATAATAAAGTTATTATTTATTTCCTTATATCATGATAAATGTTTATTATTCATGCTAGAATTGTATTAATCGGAAACATAATACATGTGTGAATACATAGACAAACAGATAGTCACTAGTATGCCTCTACTAGACTAGCTCATTAATCGAAGATGGTTATGTTTCCTAACCATAGACATGTGTTGTCATTTGATTAATGGGATCACATCATTAGGAGAATGATGTGATTGACATGACCCATTTCGTTAGCTTAGCACTTGATCGTTTAGTATGTTGCTTATGCTTTCTTCATGACTTATACAAAGTTCCTGCAACTATAAGATTATGCAACTCCGTTTACGGAGGAACACTTTGTGTGCTACCAAACGTCACAACGTATCGGGTGATTATAAAGGTACTCTATAGGTGTCTCCAAAAGTATATGTTGAGTTGGCATGAATCGAGATTAGGTTTTGTCACTCCGATTGTCGGAGAGGTATCTCTAGGCCTTCTCGGTAATACACATCACATAAGCCTTGCAAGCATTGCAACTAATGAGTTAGTTGTGAGATGATGTATTACGGAACGAGTAAAGAGACTTACGATAACGAGATTGAACTAGGTATTGGATACCAACGATCGAATCTCGGGTAAGTAACATACCGATGACAAAGGAACAACGTATGTTGTTATGCGGTTTGACCGATAAAGATCTTCGTAGAATATGTAGGAACCAATATGGGCATCCAGGTTCCGCTATTGGTTATTGACCGAGAATGGTTCTAGGTCATGTCTACATAGTTCTCGAACCCGTAGGGTCCGCACGCTTAACGTTCGATGACAGTTCATTATGAGTTTATAAGTATTGATGTACCGAAGGTAGTTCGGAGTCCCGGATGTGATCACGGACATGACGAGGAGTCTCGAAATGGTCGAGACATAAAGATTGATATATTGGAATCCTACATTTGGACATCGGAAATGTTCCGAGTGAAATCGGGAATTTACCGGAGTACCGGGAGGTTACCGGAACCCCCCGGGAACTATATGGGCCATAGTGGGCCTTGGTGGAAAAGAGAAAGGGCCAGCCCTAGGTGGACGCGCGCCCCCCTTCCCCTAGTCCTATTAGGACTAGGAAAGGTGGGCCGGCCCCCTCTCTCTCTTTCCCCCTCCGGGGAATCCTATTCCAACTAGGATTGGAGGGGAATCCTACTCCCGCAGGAGTAGGACTCCTAGCGCGCCCCTCTTGGCCGCCAGCCCCTCCCCTTGGCTCCTTTATATCACGACGGGGCAGGGGCACCCTAGAACACACAAGTTGATCTACGGATCGTTCCTTAGCCGTGTGCGGTGCCCCCTTCCACCATATTCCACTTCGGTCATATCATCGCGGAGCTTAGGCGAAGACCTGCGCCGGAGAAGTCATATCGTCGCGGAGCTTAGGCGAAGCCCTGCGTCGGTGGAGCATCATCATCGTCACCACGCCGTCGTGCTGACGGAACTCATCCCCGACACTTTGCTGGATCGGAGTCCGGGGATCGTCATCGAGCTGAGCGTGTGCAGAACTCGGAGGTGCCGTACGTTCGGTGCTTGGATCGGTCGGATCGTGAAGACGTACGACTACATCAACCGCGTTGTTATAACGCTTCCGCTTTCGGTCTACGAGGGTACGTGGACGGACACTCTCCCCTCTCGTTGCTATGTCATCACCATGGTCTTGCGTGTACGTAGGAAATTTTTTGAAATTACTACGTTCCCCAACAGTGGCATCCGAGCCTGGTTTTATGCGTTGATGTCATATGCACGAGTAGAACACAAGTGAGTTGTGGGCGATATAAGTCATACTGCTTACCAGCATGTCATACTTTGGTTCAGCGGTATTGTGAGATGAAGCGGCCGGACCGACATTACGCGTTACGCTTACGCGAGACTGGTTTCACTGCTCCGAGCACTAGTTGCTTAAAGGTGACCGCGGGTGTCTCTCTCTCACTTTAGTTGAACCGAGTGTGGCTACGCCCGTCCTTGCGAAGGTTAAAACAGCACCAACTTGACAAACTATCGTTGTGGTTTTGATGCGTAGGTAAGAACGGTTCTTGCTCAACCCGTAGCAGCCACGTAAAACTTGCAACAACAAAGTAGAGGACGTCTAACTTGTTTTTGCAGGGCATGTTGTGATGTGATGTGGTCAAGACATGATGCTATATTTTATTGTATGAGATGATCATGTTTTGTAACCGAGTTATCGGCAACTGGCAGGAGCCATATGGTTGTCGCTTTATTGTATGAAATGCAAAAGCCATGTAATTGCTTTACTTTATCACTAAGTAGTAGCGATAGTCGTAGAAGCAATAGTTGGCGAGGCGACAACGATGCTACGATGGAGATCAAGGTGTCGCGCGGTGGCGATGGTGATCATGGCGGTGCTTGGAGATGGAGATCACAAGCACAAGATGATGATGACCATATCATATCACTTATATTGATTGCATGTGATGTTTATCCTTTATGCATCTTATCTTGCTTTGATTGACGGTAGCATTATAAGATGATCTCTTACTAAAATTATCAAGAAGTGTTCTCCCGAGTATGCACCGTTGCTAAAAGTTCATAGTACCCAGACACCACGTGATGATCGGGTGTGATAAGTTCTCGTCCATCTACAACGGGTGCAAGCCAGTTTTGCACACGCAGAATACTCAGGTTAAACTTGACGAGCCTAGCATATGCAGATATGGCCTCGGAACACGGAGACCGAAAGGTCGGCGTGAATCATATAGTAGATATGATCAACATAGTGATGTTCACCATTGAAACTACTCCATCTCACGATGATGATCGGACATGGTTTAGTTGATTTGGATCACGTAATCACTTACATGACTAGAGAGATGTCTATCTAAGTGGGAGTTCTTAAGTAATATGATTAATTGAACTTTAATTTATCATGAATTTAGTCCTGGTAGTATTTTGCAGATTATGTTGTAGATCAATAGCTCGCGTTGTTGCTTCCTGTGTTTTTATATGTGTTCCTAGAAAAATTGTATTGAAAAATGTTAGTAGCAATATTGCGGATTGGATCCGTGATCTGAGGTTTATCCTCATTGCTGCACGTAAGAATTATGTCCTTGATGCACCGCTAGGTGACAGACCTATTGCAGGAGCAGATGCGGGCGTTATGAGCGTTTGGCTAGCTCAATATGATGACTACTTGATAGTTTAGTGCACCATTCTTAAACAGCTTAGAATCGGGACTTCAAAGGCGTTTTGAGCGTCATGGACCATATGAGATGTTCCAGGAGTTGAAGTTAATATTTCAAGCAAATACCGAGTTGAGAGATATGAAGTCTCCAACAAGTTCTATAGCTAAAAGATGGAGGAGAATCGCTCAACTAGTGAGCATGTTCTCAGATTGTCCAGGTACTTCAATCGCTTGAATCAAGTGGGAGTTAATCTTCCGGATAAGATAGTGATTGACAGAATTCTCTAGTCACCATCACTAAGTTACTAGAACTTCGTGATGAACTATAGTATGCAAGGGATAACAAAAACGATTCCCGAGCTCTTCATGATGTTGAAATCGACGAAGGTAAAAATCAAGAAAGAGCATCAAGTGTTGATGATTGACAAGACCACTAGTCTCAAGGAAAAGGGCAAAGGGAAGAAGGGAACTTCAAGAAGAACGGCAAGCAAGTTGCTGCTCGAGTGAAGAAGCCCAAGTCTGGATCTAAGCACGAGACTAAGTGCTTTTGCTACAATAGAACTGGTCCTTTGGCGAAACTACCCCAAGTATTTGGCGGATAAGAAGGATGGCAAAGTGAACAAAGGTATATTTGATATACAAATTATTGATGTGTATTTTACTAGTGTTCGTAGCAACCCCTCGGTATTTGATACTGGTTCAGTTGCTAAGAGTAGTAACTCGAAACAGGAGTTGCAGAATGAACAGAAACTAGTTGAAGGGGAAGTGACGATGAGTGTTGGAAGTAGTTCCAAGATTGATATGATCATCATCGCACACTCCCTATACTTTTGGGATTAGTGTGGAACCTAAATAAGTGTTATTTGGTGTTGAGCATAAATATGATTTGATCATGTTTATTGCAATACGGTTATTCATTTAAGTAAGAGAATAAATTGTTGTTCTGTTTACATGAATAAAACCTTATATGGTTACACACCCAATGAAAATGGTTCATTGGATCTCGATCATAGTGATACACATATTCATAATATTGAAACCAAAAGATGCAAAGTTGATAATGATAGTGCAACTTATTTGTGGCACTGCCGTTTAGGTCATATTGGTGTAAAGCGCATGAAGAAAACTCCATGCTGATGGACTTTTGGAATCACTTGATTATGAATCATTTGATGCTTGCGAACCGTGCCTTTTGGGCAAGATGACTAAAACTCCGTTCTTCGGAACAATGGAACAAGCTACTGACTTATTGGAAATAATACATACCGATGTATGCGATTCAATGAGTGTTGATGCTCGTGGCAAGTATCATTATTTTCTGACCTTCACAGATGATTTGAGCAGATATGCGTATATCTTCTTGATGAAACATAAGTCTGAAATAGTTGAAAAGTTCAAAGAATTTCAGAGTGAAGTAGAAAATCATCGTAACAAGAAAATAAAGTTTCTGCGATCTGATCGTGGAGATGAATATTTGAGTTACGAGTTTGGTCTTCAATTAAAACAAAGTGGAATAGTTTCACAGCTCACGCCACCTGGAACACCACAACGTTATGGTGTGTCCGAACGTCGTAACCGTACTTTATTTTGATATGGTGCGATCAATGATGTCTCTTACCGATTTACCAATATCGTTTTGGGGTTATGCATTAGAGACAGCTGCATTCACGTTTAATAGGGCACCATCTAAATCCGTTGAGACGACACCATATGAACTATGGTTTAACAGTAAACCTAAGCTGTCGTTTCTTAAAAGTTTGGAGTTTTGATACTTATGTGAAAAAGTTTTCACCTGATAAACTCGAACCCAAATCGGAGAAGTGCGTCTTCATAGAATACCCAAAGGTAACTATTGGGTACACCTTCTATCACAGATCCGAAGGCAAGTTTTTCGTTGCTAAGATGGATCCTTTCTAGAGAAGAAGTTTCTCTCGAAAGAAGTGAGTGGGAGGAAAGTAGAACTTGATGAGGTAATTGTACCTTCTCCTTATTGGAAAGTAGTTCATCACGAAATCAGTTCCAGTGATTCCTACACCAATTAGTGAGGAAGTTAATGATGATGATCATGAAACTTCAGATCAAGTTGCTACCAAACCTCGTAGGCCTTCGAGCAAAATCCGCACTGAGTGGTACGGTAATCGTGTTCGGAAGTCATGTTACTAGACCATGATGAACCTACGAACTATGAGGAAGCGATGATGAGCCCAGATTCATGAAATGGCTTGAAGCCATGAAATCTGAGATGGGATCCATGTATGAGAACAAAGTATGGACTTTGGTAGACTTGCCCGATGATCGGCAAGCTATTGAGAATAAATGGATCTTTAAGAAGAAGACTGACGCTGATGGTAATGTAATCTGTCTACAAAGCTCGACTTGTTGCAAAAGGTTTTCGACAAGTTCAAGGGGTTGACTACGATGAGACTTTCTCACCCGTGGCGATGCTTAAGTCTGTCCGAATCATGTTAGCAATTGCCGCATTTTATGATTATGAAATTTGGCAAATGGATGTAAAACTGCATTCTTGAATGGATTTCTAGAAGAAGAGTTGTATATGATGCAACCAGAAGGTTTTGTTGATCCAAAGGGTGCTAACAAAGTGTGCAAGCTCCAACGATCAATTTATGGTCAGTGCAAGCCTCTCGGAGTTGGAATAAACGCTTTGATAGTGTGATCAAAGCATATGGTTTTATCTGAGACTTTTGGAGAAGCCTGTATTTACAAGAAAGTGAGTGGGAGCTCTGAGCATTTCGATATTATATGTGGACGACATATTGTTGATTGGAAATGATATAGAATTTCTGGATAGCATAAAAGGATACTTGAATAAAAGTTTTTCAATGAAAGACCTCGGTGAAGCTGCTTACATATTGAGCATCAAGATCTATAGAGATAGATCAAGACGCTTGATAAGTTTTCAATGAATACATACCTTGACAAGATTTTGAAGTAGTTCAAAATGGAATAGTCAAAGAAAGAGTTCTTGCCTGTGTTACAAGGTGTGAGATTGAGTAAGACTCAAAACCCGACCACGGCAGAAGATAGAAAGAGAATGAAAGTCATTCCCTATGCATCAGCCATAGGTTCTATAAAGTATGTCATGCTGTGTACCAGATCTATTGCATACCCTACCACTAAGCTTGGCAAGGGAGTGCAATAGTGATCTAGGAGTAGATCAATGGACAGCGGTCAAAATTATCCTTAGTAGAATAAGGATATGTTTCTTGATTATGGAAGTGAAAAAGGTTAAATCGTAAAGGGTTACGTCGATGCAAGTTTTAACACTAATCTAGATGACTCGAGTCTCAATCTGGATACATATTGAAAGTGGGAGCAATTAGCTAGAGTAGCTCCGTGCAGAGCATTGTAGACATAGAAATTTGCAAAATACTTACGGCTCTGAATGTGACATACCCGTTGACTAAGCTTCTCTCACGAGCAAAACATGATCATCCCTTAGTACTCTTTGGGTGTTAATCACATAGCAATGTGAACTAGATTACTGACTCTAGTAAACCCTTTGGGTGTTGGTCACATGTCGATGTGAACTATGGGTTTTAACCACATATAGATGTGAACTATTGATGTTAAATCACATGGCGATGTGAACTAGATTATTGACTCTAGTGCAAGTGGGAGACTGAAGGAAATATGCCCTAGAGGCAATAATAAAGTTATTATTTATTTCCTTATATCATGATAAATGTTTATTATTCATGCTAGAATTGTATTAACCGGAAACATAATACATGTGTGAATACATAGACAAACAGATAGTCACTAGTATGCCTCTACTAGACTAGCTCATTAATCGAAGATGGTTATGTTTCCTAACCATAGACATGTGTTGTCATTTGATTAATGGGATCACATCATTAGGAGAATGATGTGATTGACATGACCCATTTCGTTAGCTTAGCACTTGATCGTTTAGTATGTTGCTTATGCTTTCTTCATGACTTATACAAAGTTCATGCAACTATAAGATTATGCAACTCCCATTTACCGGAGGAACACTTTGTGTGCTACCAAACGTCACAACTAACTGGGTGATTATAAAGGTACTCTACAGGTGTCTCCAAAAGTATATGTTGAGTTGGCATGAATCGAGATTAGGTTTTGTCACTCCGATTGTCGGAGAGGTATCTCTAGGCCTTCTCGGTAATACACATCACATAAGCCTTGCAAGCATTGCAACTAATGAGTTAGTTGTGAGATGATGTATTACGGAACGAGTAAAGAGACTTACCGGTAACGAGATTGAACTAGGTATTGGATACCAACGATCGAATCTCGGGTAAGTAACATACCGATGACAAAGGGAACAACGTATGTTGTTATGCGGTTTGACCGATAAAGATCTTCGTAGAATATGTAGGAACCAATATGGGCATCCAGGTTCCGCTATTGGTTATTGACCGAGAATGGTTCTAGGTCATGTCTACATAGTTCTCAAACCCGTAGGGTCCGCACGCTTAACGTTTCGATGACAGTTCATTATGAGTTTATAAGTGTTGATGTACCGAAGGTAGTTCGGAGTCCCGGATGTGATCACGGACATGACGAGGAGTCTCGAAATGGTCGAGACATAAAGATTGATATATTGGAAGCCTACATTTGGACATCGGAAATGTTCCGAGTGAAATCGAATTTATCGAGTACCGGAGGTTACGGAACCCCGGGAACTATATGGGCCATAGTGGGCCTTGGTGGAAAAGAGAAAGGGCCAGCCCTAGGTGGCATGGCCTCCCCTTCCCTAGTCCTATTAGGACTAGGAAAGGTGGGCCGCCCCTCTCTCTTTTTCCCTCCAGGAATCCTATTCCAACTAGGATTGGAGGAATCCTACTCCCGGAGGAGTAGGACTCCTGGCGCCCCTCTTGGCCGGCCAGCCCCTCCCCTTGGCTCCTTTATATACGGGGCAGGGGCACCCTAGAACACACAAGTTGATCTACGGATCGTTCCTTAGCCGTGTGCGGTGCCCCTTCCACCATATTCCACTTGGTCATATCATCGCGGAGCTTAGCGAAGCCCTGCGCGGAGAAGTCATATCGTCGCGGAGCTTAAGCGAAGCCCTGCGTCGGTGGAGCATCATCATCGTCACCACGCCGTCGTCTTGACGGAACTCATCCCGACACTTTGCTGGATCGAGTCCGGGATCGTCATCGAGCTGAGCGTGTGCAGAACTCGGAGGTGCCGTGACGTTCGGTGCTTGGATCGGTCGGATCGTGAAGACGTCGACTACATCAACAGCGTTGTTATAACGCTTCGCTTTCGGTCTCACGAGTGTACGTGGACGGACACTCTCCCCTCTTGTTGCTATGTCATCACCATGGTCTTGCGTGTACGTAGGAAATTTTTTGAAATTACTACGTTCCCCAACATAAATCCCTCACTACTACTAAGTTGATAGTAGTAGCGAGGGGTATAAACCCCTCACTACTACTAAGTGATCTCTACCATAGCCCCGGGATAGGCCATAGTAGTAGCGTGGGGTATAAACCCGGCGCCACTACTATCAAACCACCAACACATGTGTACACATAGCGCGCGGAGGCCCAAACCCAAACCCACACTCTCTTAATTCCCCTTCTCCCTCCCACCTGCGATGCCCTTCCTGAAGGAAATGTGCCCTAGAGGCAATAATAAAGTTGTTATTTATATTTCCTTATATCATGATAAATCTTTATTATTCATGCTAGAATTGTATTAACCGGAAACTTAGTACATGTGTGAATACACAAACAAACAGAGTGTCCCTAGTATGCCTCTACTAGACTAGCTCGTTAATCAAAGATGGTTAAGTTTCCTAACCATAGACATGTGTTGTCATTTGATGAACGGGATCACATCATTAGAGAATGATGTGATGGATAAGACCCATCCGTTATCTTAGCATAATGATCGTTTAGTTTTATTGCTATTGCTTTCTTCATGACTTATACATGTTCCTATGACTATGAGTTTATGCAACTCCCGAATACCGGTGGAACACTTAGTGTGCTATGAAACGTCACAATGTAACTGGGTGATTATAAAGATGCTCTACAGGTATCTCTGATGGTGTTTGTTGAGTTGGCATAGATCGAGATTAGGATTTGTCACTCCGTGTATCGGAGAGGTATCTCTGGGCCCTCTCGGTAATGCACATCACTATAAGCCTTGCAAGCAATGTGACTAATGAGTTAGTTACGGGATGATGCATTACAAAATGAGTAAAGAGACTTGCCGGTAACGAGATTGGACTAGGTATGAGGATACCGACGATCGAATCTCGGGCAAATAACATACATATAACAAAGGGAACAACATATGTTGTTATGCAGTTTGACCGATAAAGATCTTCATAGAATATGTAGGAGCCAATATGAGCATCTAGGTTCCGCTATTGGTTATTGACTGGAGATGTGTCTCGGTCATGTCTACATAGTTCTCAAACCCGTAGGGTCCGCACGCTTAACGTTCGATGACGATTTGTATTATGAGTTATGTGATTTGATGACCGAAGTTTGTTCAGAGTCCCAGATGAGATCACAGACATGACGAGGAGTCTTGAAATGGTCGAGAGGTAAAGATTCATATATTGGAAGGTTGCATTTGGACATCGGAATGGTTCCGAGTGATTCAGGCATTTTTCTGGAGTACCGGGAGGTTACCGGAACCCCCCGGGGGAAATCATGGGCCTTATGGGACATGGGAGAGAAGAGGGGACAACCCACAAGGGGGAGGCACACGCCCCCCTCCCAAGTGGAGTCCGAATAGGAAGGGGAGGGGGCGTGGCCCCCCTTTCCCTCTTCCCCTCCTCTCCTTCCCCCTTTTCCCCCTCCATAAATGGAAAGGAGAGGGGAATCCTACTAGGACTAGGGAGTCCTAGTAGGACTCCCCACATGTGGCGCGCCCCCCGTGGGCCGGCCTCTTTCTCCTCCCCCTTTATATACGTGGGAGGGGGCACCCCAAAGACACACAAGGTTCTCTTAGCCGTGTGCGGTGCCCCCCTCCACAGTTACACACCTCGGTCATATCGTCGTAGTGCTTAGGCGAAGCCCTGCACCGGTAACTTCATCATGACCGTCGCCACGCCATCGTGCTGACGGAACTATCCCTCGGCCTCAACTGGATCAAGAGCTCGAGGGACGTCATTGAGCTGAACGTGTGCTGAATGCAGAGGTGCCATACGTTCGGTGCTTGGATCGGTTGGATCGCGAAGACGTTCTACTACATCAACCGCGTTACTAAACGCTTCCGCTTTTGGTCTATGAGGGTATGTGGACACACTCTCCCGCTCGTTGCTATGCTTCTCCTAGATAGATCTTGTGTGACCATAGGATTCTTTTTCAAATACGACGTTCCCCAACAGTGGCATCCGAGCCAGGTCTATGTGTAGATGTTATATGCACGAGTAGAACACAATGAGTTGTGGACGATAATAGTCATACTGCTTACCAGCAACGTCTTACTTTGATTCGGCGGTATTGTTGGATCAAGCGGCTCAGACCCACATTACATGACCGCGTTCACGAGACTGGTTCTACCGACGTGCTTCACACACAGGTGGCCAGTGGGTGTATGTTTCTCCAACTTTAGTTGAATCGAGTTTGACTACGCCCGGTCCTTGTTGAAGGTTAAAAAATCACACTTGATGAAAAATCGTTGTGGTTTTGATGCGTAGGTAATAATGGTTCTTGCTAGAAGCCCGTAGCAGCCACGCAAAACTTGCAACAACAAAGTAGAGGACATCTAACTTGTTTTTGCAGGGCTTGCTGCGATGTGATACGGTCAAGACGTGATGATATATAAATTGTTGTATGAGATGATCATGTTTTGTAAAAGTTATCGGCAACTGGAAGGAGCCTTATGGTTGTCGCTTTATTGTATGAAATGCAATCGCCATGTAATTGCTTTACTTCATCACTAAGCGGTAGCGGTAGTCGTAGAAGCAATAGTTAGCGAGATGACAACGATGCTACGATGGAGATCAAGGTGTCAAGCCGGTGAAGATGGTGATCATAACGGTGCTTTGGAGATGGAGATCAAAGGCACAAGATGATGATGGCTGATAACCCGCAAGTATACGGGATAGTTGTAGCCTCTTTCGATAAGTAAGAGTGTCGAACCCAACGAGGAGCTAAAGGTAGAACAAATATTCTCTCAAGCCCTATCTGCCACTGATACGACTCTACGCATGCTTAGTGTTTGCTTTACCTAGAACAAGTATGAAAGTAGAAGTACCTTGTAGGTGTTGTTGGATAGGTTTGCAAGATAATAAAGAACATGTAAATAAAAAGTAGGGGCTGTTTAGATAAAGATGCAATAAAGTAAATATAGCGAGTGTGGAAAGTGGTGGTAGGAGTTGTGAAATTGTCCCTAAGCAATTGACTACGTTACTAGACCGGTAATCACTATTGCAATTCTATTTGAGGGAGAGGCATAAGCTAACATACTTTCTCTTCTTGGATCATATGCACTTATGATTTTGAACTCTAGCAAGCATCCGCAACTATTAAAGATCATTAAGGTAAAACTCAAACATGGCATTAAAGTATCAAGTCCCCTTTATCCCATACGCAAACAACCTACTTACTCGGGTCTGTGCTTCTGTCACTCACGCCACCCACCATAAGCAAATCATGAACATATTGCAAACCCTACAGCGGGAATCCTCACGCTTGCGCGACACGGAGGGCACCATAGGACAACACCAATAATAAAACATGAAACTCAAACCAATCATAGCAATTCATCAATCACCGATAGGACAACGAAAATCTACTCGGACATCATAGGATGGCAACACATCATTGGATAATAATATGAAGCATAAAGCACCATGTTCAAGTAGAGGGTACAACGGGTTGCGGGAGAGTGGACCACTGAATATAGAAGGGGGAACGTGATGGAGATGTTGGTGAAGATGGCGGAGGTGTTGGTGAAGATCGCGGTGATGATGATGGCCCCCGGCAGCGCTCTAGTGCCACCGGAAGCAAGGGGGAGAGAGGCCCCCTTCTTCTTCCTCTTCTTCTTCTTCCTTGACCTCCTCCCTAGATGGGATAAGGGTTTCCCCTCTGGTCCTTGGCTCCCATGGCTTGGGAGGGGCGAGATCCCCTCCGAGATTGGATCTATCTCTCTGTCTCTCTCTGTTTCTGCGTTATGGAATTCTTCCCTGGCACCGTTTCTTTTATATCCGGAGATCCGTAACTCTGATTGGATTGAAACCTTCGCCCAGATCTTTTCCCAAAAAATAGCTTTCTTGCGGCCAAAGAACGGCATCAACCGCGTTACGAGGGGCCCAGGAGGGTGGGGGCGCGCCCACGTGGAGTGGGCGTGGGCCCCTGTCTCGTGGCCACCTCGGGCACCGTCTCGCATTGATTTTACTTCCCAAAAATCACAAATATTCCAAAATAATTCTCCGTCCGTTTTTATCCCGTTTGGACTCCGTTTGATATGGGTTTCTGCGAAACATAAAACATGAAACAGACATGAACTGGCACTGGATCAATATGTTAGTCCCAAAAATAATATAAAAAGTTGCCAAAAGTATATGAAAGTTGAATAATATTGGCATGGAACAATCAAAAATTATAGATACGATGGAGACGTATCAGCATCCCCAAGCTTAATTCCTGCTCGTTCTCGAGTAGGTAAATGATAAAAAAGAAATTTTTTGATGTGGAATGCTACCTAGCATAATCTTGATCATGTATCTAATCATGGCATGAATATTAAGACACGAGTGATTCAAAGCAATAGTCTATCGTTTGACATAAAAACAATAATACTTCGAGCGTACTAATAAAGCAATCATGTCTTTTCAAAACAACAAGGCCAAAGCAAGCTTATCCCTACAAAATCATATAGTTTGGCCATGCTTCATTTTCGTCACACAAAATGCTCCCATCATGCACAACCCCGATGACGAGCTGAGCAATTGGTTCATACTTTTTAACGCGCTTCAGCTTTTTCAACTCTTACGCAATACATGAGAGCAAGCCATGGACATAGCACTATATGTGGTATATGGTGGTGGTTGAGAAGGCAAAAAGGGAGAAGATAGTCTCACATCAACTAGGCGTATCAACGGACTATGGAGATGCCCATTAATAGATTTCAATGTGAGTGAGTAGGGATTGCCATGCAATGGATGCACTAGAGTTATAAATATATGAAAGCTCAACAAAAGAAACTAAGTGGGTGTTCATCCAACTTGCTTGCTCATGAAGACCTAGGGCATTTTTAGGAAGCCCATCATTGGAATATACAAGCCAAGTTCTATAATGAAAAATTCCCACTAGTATATGAAAGTGACAACATAGGAGACTCTCTATCATGAAGAACATGGTGCTATTTGAAGCACAAGTGTGGTAAAAAGATAGTAACATTGCCCCTTCTCTCTTTCTCTCTCATTTTTTTTATTATTTTTTTTATTTTTATTTTTTTATTTTTTTGGTGGGCTTCTTTGGTCTCTTTTTTTATGTGGGCTTCTTTGGCCTCTTTTATTTTTCATAAAGTTCGGAGTCTCATCCCGACTTGTGCGGGAATCATAGTATCCATCATCCTTTCCTCACTGGGGCAATGATCTAACAATGATGATCATCACACTTTTATTTACTTACAAGTCAATATTACAACGATACTGGAACAAAGATATGACTCTATATGAATGCCTCCGGCAGTGTACCGGGATATGCAATGAATCAAGAGTGACATGTATAAAAAATATGAAGATGGCCTTGCAGAAATACGATGTCAACTACATGATCATGCAAAGAGCAATATGACAATGATGGAGCGTGTCATAATAAACGGAACGGTGGAAAGTTGCATGGCAATATATCTCGGAATGCCTATGGAAATGCCATAATAGGTAGGTATGGTGGCTGTTTTGAGGAAGGTAAATAATGGGTGCATGATACCGGCGAAGGTTGCGCGGCATAATAAAGGCTAGTAAAGTGAAAGGGTGAGTGTGCGTATAATCCATGGACTCACATTAGTCATAAGAACTCATATACTTATTGCAAAAGTCTACTTGCCCTCGAAGCAAAGTACTACTACGCATGCCCCTAGAGGGATAGATTGGTAGGAAAAGACCATCGCTCATCCCCGACCGCCACTCATAAGGAAGACAAACAAAGAAACACCCCATGCTTCAAATTTGTCACACAACGGTTACCATACGTGCATGCTACGGGACTTGCAAACCTCAACACAAGTATTTCTCAATTTCACAATTACTCAACTAGCACGACTCTAATATCACCACCTTTATATCGCAAAACTATTGCAAGGAATCAAACATATCATATTCAGTGATCTACAAGTTTTATGTAGGATTTTATGACTAACCATGTGAATGACCAATTCCTGTCATCTCTCTAAATAGATATAAGTGAAGAAAGAGAGTTTAATTCTTTATGCAAAAGATATGCCCATGCTCTAACAAATATAAGTGAAGCAAAAGAGCATTCTACAAATGGCGGTTTTCTATGTAAAGAGAAACAGGCAATCCAAACTTCAAATGATATAAGTGAAGCACATGAAGCATTCTATAAAGCCATACTCAAAAGATCTAAGTGAAGTGTAGTGAGCATTCTATAAATCAACCAAGGACTAACTCATACCAGCATGGTGCATAAAAGAAAAGTGAAAACTAAATGCCAAAGACGCTCCAAGACTTGCACATATCACATGAACGAAACGAATACGAAAACATGCCGATACTTGTTGAAGAAACAGGGGATGCCTTCCGGGGCATCCCCAAGCTTAGACGCTTGAGTCTCCTTGAATATTTACTTGGGGTTCCTCGGGCATCCCCAAGCTTGAGCTCTTGCCTCTCTTCCTTTTCCTCATATCGAGACATCCTCGATTAGACACTACATCCACACAAAACTTCAACAAAAAACTCGGTAAGATCCGTTAGTATAATAAAGCAAATCACTACTCTAAGTACTGTAGCAAACCAATTCATATTTTGTTTTTGAATTGTGCCTACTGTAATATAACTTTTCCATGGCTTAATCCACTGATATAAATTAATAAATTCATCAAAACAAGCAAACTACGCATCAAAAACAGAATCTGTCAAAAACAGAACAGTCTGTAGCAATCTGAACATTCACCATACTTATGGTACCCCAACAATTCTACCAAAATTAGGAAAAATAAACAATTTGTACAGTAATACAGTGAAAAAAGAATCAGAACTATTTGATGTTCCAGCAAAAAATTTAAAATCGCGCACTACGGCCAAAGTTTCTGTCCTTCACCGTACAAACCAAACAGCATTGTAAACATCCTAAAGGCAAACCTTGGCACATTATTTTTATAATACAATGTAATTGTACAAGGGGATAATTATTTTTGTTGAAAAGTTTCTGTAATCAAGATTCACAAAGTTCCCGTGAGCATGAACAAAGTTCAAGGCTAGCTCCCACTTCAACAATGCTTGTCTTTCTCACTTTCACTTTCCTTTTTGAAAAGTTTTCGGTTCCCCTCTTTAATTTTTTTATTTTGAACTATATAAAAGCACTCAACAGAAATAAATGACTCTCTAAAACTTCCGGGTTGTCTCCCTGGCAGCGCTTTATTTAAAGCCATTAAGCTAGGCATATAGTGCTCAAGTAATGAATCCACCTGGATCCCAAGGTATATCAAAGCCAATTTTAATTAACAATGATTTGTAATTTAGTAGTGAGCACAAAGTAGCATATATCACGCAACAACGAAGTCTAACTCTCTTCCTATGCATCGGCATGTCATAAAAGAACAATTCATGCACGCAATGTAAAGGCCAATGCATAGTATAAGCAGCTTCTTGCAATTTTATCATATTGGAAACATAGAGAGGTGGAGATATGGTTCCTCTCTCATAATAAGTAGGATCAGCAAGCACATGCATATTATATCTGTCAAAATCATCTTGTGCAATGGTAAAAGGCAACCCATTAATATAATCCTTACTAAGCACAAACTTCTCCGATAAAGTGTAGTTTGGAGAATTCAAGAAGATAATAGGACTATCATGCGTGGGTGCAATAGCAACAATTTCATGTTTAACATAAGGAAATATAGCAAGTTCGTCTCCATAAGCATAATTCATATTAGCATCTTGGCCACAAGCATAGCAAGCATCATCAAAAAGGGGTATTTCGAGAGAATCAACGGGATCATAGCAATCATCATAGCAATCATCCTTCAGTAAGAACGAAGGGACATTAAATAATGTATGAGTTAGAGGGTTACTCTCATTAGAAGGTGGGCACGGGTAGCTAATCCGTTCTTCCTCCTTTTGTTCTTCGCTCTCCTCATCATCTTTTTCATCCAATGAGCTCACAGTTTCATCAATTTCTTCTTCCATAGCTTCCTGCAAAATATTAGTCTCTTCTTGGACATCGGAGACTTTCTCAATAAATGCATCAATATTGTAATTGTATTCATAATTCTTATAAAAATATTTAAGTATAGCAAAATTTTCAGGTATATAAACTGAATCATCAAAATCATCAAACTCTTTAAACATAGATTCAATCTCATAAGCACCCATAAAAGCAACAAATTCTTCTATTTGTTCCACATCATAGTAATCATATACACCATTAGCATAAGAAGCTAAGGTGTTATTATCATTGAATTTGCATGAAAAGGGAAGGTGGAGAGCCTTCATCCTAGAGCAACAAGTATAATCATGTATCAAGCATAGTTGACGAGCATACCAACGTAATATATGAATTTGATCCCATAATAGTTTCCCTTTTTGTGTAAAGCGATAATCCCTAAAGTATTCACGTTGATCCAATGTGTCTCCCATAACATAATTGAATGGGGTTTTCTCAGGATTATCAAAGTAGTACATAATATCTTGAACATAACGAGCATCGAGGGTTTTAGGAGGTTCCCAATCTCCATGAGTAGCAAGCACACCTAATTTTTTTGGTATTTCGTGTTCCATATCCATAACTAAAGATAGAGAACAACTTAGAACAACAAATAAAAATTACTTAGTGATAAAGCAAACAAGCACACACGAGAATATTCACCCCACGCTATGACTCCCCGGCAATGGCGCCAGAAAAAGGTCTTGATAACCCGCAAGTATACGGGATAGTTGTAGCCTCTTTCGATAAGTAAGAGTGTCGAACCCAATGAGGACCTAAAGGTAGAACAAATATTCTCTCAAGCCCTATCTGCCACTGATACGACTCTACGCATGCTTAGTGTTTGCTTTACCTAGAACAAGTATGAAACTAGAAGTACTTTGTAGGTGTTGTTGGATAGGTTTGCAAGATAATAAAGAACACGTAAATAAAAAGTAGAGGCTGTTTAGATAAAGATGCAATAAAGTAAATATAGCGAGTGTGGAAAAGTGGTGGTAGGAGTTGTGAAATTGTCCCTAAGCAATTGACTATGTTACTAGACCGGTAATCACTATTGCAATTCTATTTGAGGGAGAGGCATAAGCTAACATACTTTCTCTTCCTGGATCATATGCACTTATGATTGGATCTCTAGCAAGCATCCGCAACTACTAAAGATCATTAAGGTAAAACCCAACCATAGCATTAAAGTATCAAGTCCCCTTTATCCCATACACAAACAACCTACTTACTCGGTCTCAGGCTTCATCACTCCGCCACCCACCATAAGCAAATCATGAACATATTGCAAACCCTACAGCGGGAATCCCTCACGCTTGCGCGACACGGAGGGCACCATAGGACAACACCAATAATAAAACATGCAACTCAAACCAATCATAGCAATTCATCAATCACCGATAGGACAACGAAAATCTACTCAGACATCATAGGATGGCAACACATCATTGGATAATAATATGAAGCATAAAGCACCATGTTCAAGTAGAGGGTACAGTGGGTTGCGGGAGAGTGGACCACTGAATATAGAAGGGGGAAGGTGATGGAGATGTTGGTGAAGATGGCGGAGGTGTTGGTGAAGATCGCGGTGATGATGATGGCCCCCGGCAGCGCTTTAGTGCCACCGGAAGCAAGGGGGAGAGAGGCCCCCTTCTTCTTCTTCTTCTTCTTCTTCTTCTGACCTCCTCCCTAGATGGGAGAAGGGTTTCCCCTCTGGTCCTTGGCTCCCATGGCTTGGGAGGGGCGAGAGCCCCTCCGAGATTGGATCTATCTCTCTGTCTCTCTCTGTTTCTGCGTTCTGGGATTCTGCTCTGGCACCATTTCTTTTATATCCGGAGATCCGTAACTCCGATTGGATTGAAACCTTCGCCCAGATCTTTTTCCAAAAAATAGCTTTCTTGCGGCCAAAGAAGGGCATCAACCGCCTTACGAGGGGCCCAGGAGGGTGGGGGGCGCGCCCACCTGGAGTGGGCGTGGGCCCCTGTCTTGTGGCCACCTCAGGCACCGTCTCACGTTGATTTTACTTCGCGAAAATCACAAATATTCCAAAATAATTCTCTCTCCGTTTTTATCCTATTTGGACTCTGTTTGATATGGGGTTTCTGCGAAACATAAAACATGCAACAGACAAGGACTAGCACTGGGCATTGGATCAATATGCTAGTCCCAAAAATAATATAAAAAGTTGCCAAAAGTATATGAAAGTTGAATAATATTGGCATGGAACAATCAAAAATTATAGATACGATTGAGACGTATCAATGGCCATGTCATATCACTTATTTTGATTGCATGTGATGTTTATCCTTTATGCATCTTATCTTGCTTAGTACGACGGTAGCATTATAAGATGATCTCTCACTAAATTTCAAGGTACAAGTGTTCTCCCTGAGTATGCACCGTTGCTACAGTTCATCGTGCCGAGACACCACGTGATGATCGGGTGTGATAAGCTCTATGTTCTTCACATACAATGGGTGCAAGCCAGTTTTGCACACGCAGAATACTCGGGTCAAACTTGACGAGCCTAGCATATGCAGATATGGCCTCAGAACACTGAGACCGAAAGGTCGAACGTGAATCATATAGTAGATGTGATCAACATAGTGATGTTCACCATTGAAACTACTCCATCTCACGTGATGATCGGACATGGTTTAGTTGATATGGATCACGTGATCATTTAGATGACTAGAGGGATGTCTATCTAAGTGGGAGTTCTTAAGTAATATGATTAATTGAACTTTAATTTATCATGAACTTAGTACCTGATAGTATTTTGCATGTCTATGTTGTTGTAGATCAACGGGCCGTGCTACTGTTTCTTTGAATTTTAATGCGTTCCTAGAGAAATCTAAGTTGAAAGATGATGGTGGCAACTACACAGACTGGGTACGCAACTTGGGGATTATCCTCATTGCTGCACAGAAGAATTAGACGTTCATAGCATATGATGACATATTGTTGATCGGAAATGATACGGAATTTCTAGATAGCATAAATGGATACTTGAATAAGAATTTTTCAATGAAAGACCTCGGTGATGCTGCTTATATATTGCGCATCAAGATCTATAGAGATAGATTAAGACGGTTAATTAGACTTTCACAAAGCACATACCTTGATAAAGTTTTGAAGAAGTTCAAAATGGATCAAGCAAAGAAAGGGTTCTTGCCTGTGTTACAAGGTGTGAAGTTGAGTCAGACTCAATGCCCGACCACTGCAGAAGATAGAGATAAAATGAAAGTCATTCCCTATGCTTCAGCCATAGGTTCTATCATGTATGCAATGCTGTGTACCAGACCTGATGTGTGCCATGCTATTAGTTTAGCAGGGAGGTACCAAAGTAATCCAGGAGTGGATCACTGGACATCGGTCAAGAACATCATGAAATACCTGAAAAGGACTAGGGATATGTTTCTCGTTTATGGAGGTGACAAAGAGCTCGTCGTAAATGGTTAAGTCGATGCAAGCTTTGACACTGATCCGGATGACTCTAAGTCAAAAACCGGATACATATTTATATTGAATGGTGGAGTTGTCAGTTGGTCCAGTTCCAAGCAAAGCGTCGTAGAGGGATCTACGTGTGAAGAGGAGTACATAGCTGCTTCGGAAGCAACAAATGAAGGAGTCAGGATGAAGGAGTTCATATCCGATCTAGGTGTCATACCTAGTGCATCGGGTCCAATAAAAATCTTTTGTGACAAGACTGGAGCAATAGCCTTGGTGAAGGAATCCGGATTTCACAAGAGAACCAAAGTGAGTGGATGTATTAAAAACGATCTTTGCCATGGGAAAGGAGGTTCTTATTAAGTCAATGTCTCAAGCGGTTCAAGTTTACTTTGTCTTGCTTCAAATCACCATGGTGTTTATGCGAACATCTTAACAAGCTCATATGTATCAAAAGTTTAAATGCATACAAAAGTAAATGGTTTAGCTCGTGATCTAATTTATTTGGGTTTTACCAATTATTAATCTGGTGTCGAAGTTACATGTACTGGTTTCTTAGGCAAAAACAATCCCTCGTCATAAGACGAAGCGATTGTTCATCGACCTTGCATCTCAGGGACTAGATAAATTGCCCATGTAGTCTAATCCGAACTCATTAGAAGAATTCAAGATATAATATTGTTCGACATCAGTAGAAGAATTCAAGATGATTAATGTGTAGAGTTGGAGCACATTATTGGTACTAACAAAGTGTTTTGTGTGCTGCTACGGGAAAACCAAAGTGCACATACAAATAGTGGGCGATAAAAGGAGATGTTCCCTATGCAGTTAGTTGTAAATCCTGCTCTTAACATGTCTATGATTGAACTAACCGAGTTGAATCCTGAAGTGGTATCTACTTTTGACAAAAAAACATTATGTGATATCGCTAGTTACAGTTAGCTGACTGCTAAGTTTATATTAGGCATGAAGAAAAGGAAGGTTGTCACTTTGTTCCATGATAATCTCGTCCACCAATCCTCGAAACTAATTAGGCTAAAACAATGAGTTTTGTTAAAAATCATCACCTAATGTTCCTGACTGGGGAAGTGATCTCCCTAGGACACCAAAAGCGTGACCTATAACCCAAGAAACATGCATGAATGGGAAAACACATTGATTTTTGACGACCTTCCTGCAGCCCAGGACTCAAAAATAGTAAGTTATAACCCGCAAAACATCCCTTTTAGGATTTTTTTTCCACTTCAAAATACAAATATTACTTTTTTCTTCAAAAATATGAGCTCACAGGAGCACAGCTTCCAAGTCGCATCTCTCTGCTTCATGATTGTATGTAGTTTTAGACTCCAACACTGTTTAGCTCCTCGTTTAACTATTGTTGCCCGACTAGAATGGAAGACTGCCCAATGGATTTTTTGTTACATTGGTTGTAGAACCTGAAGATGTACAAATAAAATCCCAATGTGTTTTTGGTTGCATTGGTTGTATATACCGAAGAATGACCAATGCATTTTTAGTTCCATGGGTTGTACAGAATGAAGACGTACAAACAAAAGCAATCTAGTAGTGCTTGTTATTACAAAATTTTAAACTACAAGACTATAGTCTGAACTTCTTTTGGTGATAGATGCTACGGGCGGAGAAACCTGTTGATTGTCCCTGGCTTGTAGCTGATTTTGGTAGGTGGAGTGTCAGATTCAGTGACATGAAGAGAGATTTGAGCAGGGAGGCGACAAATATTTGTTCCTGCACACAACCAATTTGATGAAATTCCCAAAGTACGACACAACGACGTCTTCTTGTCCTCATTCCATGCCGACACACATCAAGGTTGACAAGTCACCATCTAAAAGGTTATCCACGAAGGCATAACCGAATCCTGAATGTACTTAACGTGCTTTCATTCACCTTTAGATTTTTCCTTCTTTACAATAGGTCATTTTGTGTAGTTTCAAAATTTCCTTACGTAAATGTTTTGCACTTATTTGCTTAGGTTACTTTGTTAGCATGTTCTTAACTTGCACAAGACAAAAGTTGGAATGCTATTGTTGTTCTTAACTTGAACCGTCGATTATCCTGCAGCATTTAATAGCATATTAATCCAATGCTCTAATCTTTATACTGCATATTCTTTCCCTGCTGGTATGCAGGACAACTTTATATTTAACCAACTTATACTCCACATGCTTTCACATCACAAGAAATTAAATATGGTCAATAGACTACTATATGTGCCTTAGTTTTCTATCTTGTACATGATAGATGCTGGTACTAGCTCCCAAACTTATCTTTAAGTTATTTTTATTTAAGGGATGACTACAGTAAAGTCAGCCAATAAAGAGTTGATAGGGATGAGAAAAACTGTCAGGATTGAAGATATAGATGTATCCAGTATCTTACTGCTTGCCAGCCATGTAGAGCTTCACATAATAGTATTCTCATTTCATTGCTTATCTTTCCGGTCTACTTTTTTTAGTTGCATCTAAATTAGTAAATGCTTTTCAAATCCACAAAGCATGCAAGACAAGATGGTGTATCTTAGAGAAAAGTCCATGTTATAACTTATAACCCCCAACTTGCTGTTGGGGAACGTAGTAATTTCAAAAAAAATCCTACGCACACGCAAGATCATGGTGATGCATATCAACGAGAGGGGAGAGTGTCGTCCACGTACCCTCGTAGACCATAAGCGGAAGCGTTATGACAACGCGGTTGATGTAGTCGTACATCTTCACGATCAACCGATCATAGTACCGAACGTACGACATCTCCGCCATCTGCACACGTTCAGCTCGGTGACGTCCCATGAACTCACGATCCAGTAGAGCTTTGAGGGAGAGTTCCGTCAGCATGACGGCGTGATGGCGTTGATGATGAAGCTACCGACGCAGGGCTTCGCCTAAGCACCACTACGATATGACCGAGGTGGATTATGGTGGAGGGGGGCACCGCACACGGCTAAGAGATCAATGATCAACTTGTGTGCCTATGGGGTGCCCCCCTCCCCCGTATATAAAGGAGTGGAGGAGGGGAGGGTCGGCCCTCTACTATGGCGCGCCCTAGGGAGTCCTACTCCCACCGGGAGTAGGATTCCCCCCCTTCCAAGTAGTAGGAGTAGGAGAGAAGGAAGGGGAAGAAAGAAAAGAAGGAAGGAGGGGGCGCCGCCCCTCCCCCTAGTCCAGTTCGTACTAGGCCTTGGGGGGCGCGCGACCTGCCCTAGGCAGCCCCTCTCTCTCTCCCCGAAAGCCTAATAAGGCCCATATACTCCCCGGCGAATTCCCGTAACTCTCCGGTACTCCGATAAATACCCAAACCACTCAGAACCTTTCCGATGTCCGAATATAGCCTTCCAATATATCGATCTTTACGTCTCGAACATTTCGAGACTCCTCGTCATGTCCCTGATCTCATCCGGGACTCCGAACAACCTTTGGTACATCAAAACACATAAACTCATAATATCGATCGTCACCGAACATTAAGCGTGCGGACCCTATGGGTTCGAGAACTATGTAGACATGACCGAGACTCATCTCTGGTCAATAACCAACAGCGGAACCTGGATGCTCATATTGGCTCCTACATATTCCACGAAGATCTTTATCGGTCAAACCGCATAACAACATACGTTGTTCCCTTTGTCATCGGTATGTTACTTTCCCGAGATTCGATCGTCGGTATCTCAATACCTAGTTCAATCTCGTTACCGGCAAGTCTCTTTACTCGCTCCGTAATGCATCATTCCTCAACTAACTCATCAGTTACATTGCTTGCAAGACTTATAGTGATGTGCATTACCGAGAGGGCCCAGAGATACCTCTCCGATACTCGGAGTGACAAATCCTAATCTCGATCTATGCCAACCCAACAAACACCTTCGGAGACACCTGTAGAGCATCTTTATAATCACCCAGTTACGTTGTGACGTTTGATAGCACACAAGGTGTTCCTCCGGTATTCGGGAGTTGCATAATCTCATAGTCATAAGAACATGTATTTTATTTTGATCATGATGGAGCCAAAGGGGGGGGGGGGGCACGGAGGAGGCATGTATAAAACATCAAACAATTTCATGGGAGCAGAAGTAGATAAAAAGAGACATATTTGTAGACCATTCCAATTGTCCTTGTAGACAATAGCCGAAAGAAAGTCTCACATGTGGGTAATGGGTTTTTCGTCTAAACAAATGTAAGCATAGCGACCGCATACATTTTACAAGCAACTGGCCAAACAAATTATATTTATGCATTGTTAGAAATCGGCTAGTAAACAAATATAGAAATATCAAGAACATGGGGCACTAATTTTTACATGGAAACCCTTGCGGGAATAATCACGGTGATCTTTCACTATCAGGAGAGTGTCTACAAACACATAGACTTACAATGAGTCATCAACTAATCCCGAGGTATATGTTGTCGGAGTATAAATGGGAGGGAATACAATCAGTGAACACATAGGATATTTGCGCTGCGTAAAATGTTGCAGCTTTTCTGCTTTGTTCTCCTCTTTATTTAAACAGATCATTAGCTGAACTAACTAACAAAACGATATTAATCTTGTGCCATGACCAAGCTTCATGGACGTTCCATCCCATGACCCTTGACCATGCCTCAAGTTCTAAGCCACTACGGGGTACTCGTCCCATCCTACGAGGCGATCGTAACAGCATGCAGCTACTGACCTGGCCATGTATGAACAGGCTCACGTTGCATGGACCGGTCATTATTTTTCCTAGAAATAAAACCTACAAGATGACACGACTGGATTGCGTACTTCAACATATATAGGTGGCATATGAGTGACTTGAGGAAAAACGGAAACCTAAATCGGCTTTTGCTACAATATACCCTGGCTTCTCACTAGAATTCGGATCATATATCAGTATTCCATTACTTGCTGTAATGTAATTGCGCTGAAAGGCACATGATAGGAACCAGAAGCAGGTCGCTGGATGAGTGTTTGGTATGCCTCCCGCATGGTTGGCCTTGCTTGTGGAGAAGATTGCAAGCAAGAGAAGGCCAGCTTGATGAGAAGAGCTAAACTATTCTCTTCTGTTGTTGGTGTAGTCATGCGTTGGTCCAGAATATCTTTTACTAGTATAGCTTGTTCTCCATTTGACAAACTACTGTCTAATAGATCCCTTGGATGCTTCCCCATCACTAGCTCTAGCGCAACCACACCAAAGCTATAAACATCACATTTTTCCGTCACAACAGATGTGTATGATAGCTCTGCACCAAATCAAAACGTTACAATTAGGAACAAATAGATCTTCTGGTGTGAGAAGAAATATTTACTAGCACATACCAGGAGCTATGTAGCCACACGTTCCTGCTAGTGCACTCCAGTTTGATGAATCGGACTTAAGAATCCTTGCCGTACCAAAATCTGAGATATAACCCTTGAAGGATGTATCAAGTAAAATGTTGTTGCTTGTGATATCTCGATGGATTATAGGTGGACTACATTCGTGGTGCAAATAGGATATTGCTTGAGCCACATCATTTGCAAGAACAATTCTTTTCTGCCAATTAAATTCCTTTGCTAGCTCCTCATTTTCCAATGTCTTGTGGAGGCTTCCCTGCTGAATGAACTCGTACACGAGAAACTTATACACTGTATGGGAGCAGAATCCATACATTTTGACAATGCTTCGTTGTCGGATCTGTGATAAAATTTCCATTTCACTGCGAAATCTTCTTTCATCATCCAACTCTTCTTCGGTCTGATGAAGCTTCTTCACAGCAACCAGCTGCCCGTCTTGAAGTTGTGCCTTGTAGACTTTACCGTATCCTCCTGTTCCAATGATGTACTTATCATCGAAGTCTTCTGTTGCCCTTACAATATCATCAAATGCTAATCTTCCATCAAAATTCCAAACAGAGAATAGGTCCCTTCCTTCAGAAGTAGCACTTTCTTGTGGTTTTCTCTTGTTACAGCTAAGCATTATTATGACAACAATTGTAGCAACAATGATGAAACCCAGCACAAGCAAAACTGGCAAAAGCAGATGTCGTTTATGTTGACCAGATGCTAGAGTTGAATAACAAGGTGGAAGACCAGGGAGATTACCACAAAGACCTCTATTGGGAAGAAACCAACTTGCCGAAGCATTGTGGAGTAGCCGTGCTGTTGGGACCGGTCCTTCCAATTTGTTGTAGGACACGTCAAGTGTTGAAAGGCTCACCATGCTTGCAAAGGAGGAGGGAATGCTGCCACTGAACTGATTATGTGATAAATTCAGAAGTTCTAGCATCTGCAACTTCCCAAGTTGATGTGGCAACACTCCACTAAGGTTATTGTTGCTTACATCTAACATGATCTGCAGGCTTGCTATATTTCCAATCGCACCAGGAAAATTCCCACTGAAGTTGTTGTTGTTGATCTTCAAGGACTGTAGTTTCGTGTAGGCCCCTAGTTCCTTAGGTATTGATCCACTCAGTCTGTTCCCAGATATATCAAGGTATCCTAGATTGCTTAGCTTTTCTATCTGTGTAGGTATGGATCCAGATAATTGGTTTGATGACAAGTTCAGTCCATATAGGTTTGCTAAAGTGTAGATTTCTAGTGGAATCTCACCACTCAGATGATTAGAGTCGAGTCTTAGTTCTTCTAGTCTGGACAATTTTGAAAGGATTGGAGGTATGGAACCAGTGAACATATTTTTTTGAAGATGTAGTACCGTTAGTTGGGTACATGCACCTAAACTTTGTGGGATCTGCCCATAGAGTCTAGTCGATGACAAGATCATCCATATGAGGTGTGGATACACACCGAAATCCTGAGATATATCTCCTGTTAGTTGGGTTTTCTGAAGGATAATTTTAACCAAACTCGTGCATGTCTTTAAACTCCTTGGAATGGGTCCACTGAACATATTATAATGAACAGTGAGATGTTGAAGTCTCCCACCTGAACATATATTTGCGGGTAAAGGTCCTGAAAGTGAGTTGTTAGACACTTCAAATTCAACAAGGTTGATAAGATCTCCTAGTTCTTTAGGAAGAGAACCTGATAATTTGTTATCAAAGAGTTTTATTGATTGGATGCTTTGCAACTTCCCAAAAGTTTTTGGTATTGAACCTATAATTTGGTTCTGAGGCAAGGATAAATATTTTAGGTTCATCAGATTGCCAATTTCTTGGGGGATGGAACCGCTTATCTGATTTACAGCGAGGGCAAGTCGTACTAGCTTGGTTATATTTCCTAAGCTGCCGGGAATAGAGCCAGATATTTGGTTCTCATCCAATTCTAAATCCTGGAGATTCAGCAAGTAGCCCAATTCTAAAGGTATTGGGCCTGTAATTTGATTTTTGTAGAGAACAAGTAGATTGAGCATAGTGAGGTTCCCTAGTTCTGGGGGTATTGAACCAGTTATTTGATTTGTGCAGAGAGCAAGTTGGGTTAGCATGGTGAGGTTGCCTAGTTCTGGTGGTATTAGACCTGTGATTTGATTTTCATGGAGAAAAAGTCGGTTCATCTTAGTGAGATTGCTTATGGAGATTGGAATTGGACCTGAAAAATCATTTGAACTAAGATCAAGACTTTGTAGATGGACTAGCGTACCTAGTTCTTGGGGTATAGGCCCTGAAAGTTGATTACCATACAGGTCCAAAACCTTCAGTTGGGTCATATTTCCAATGATTTTTGGTATCATGCCGCTTATGTTGTTGCTGCTTAGCTGCAAAAGTTTTGTAGGTTGACAAGCCTTCCAATCTCCTCAGGAATGGGACCTGATATCATGTTTTGGTGAAAAACAAGTTCAGTTAACATTGTTAGATTACCCAGAGACGCAGGGATATGTCCCGTGAGTCTATTGAATGAGAGAGCAAGCAACTTGAGACTTTGCAGGTCACCAATCTCATGAGGAATTTTCCCTGTGAACTGGTTCTGCTGAAGGGTAAGTTTCAAAAGTGTAGACAGGGAGCTGATACTAGCGGGTAGTGCACCATGGAGACTGTTGTTATGAAGGTCAATATATGTGAGGAATGGAAGAGCTGAGAAGTTGAGCTCACCAACCTGGCCATGGATGCCAGCATTTGGCAGGGAGATATTGGTCACCACCCAGGGCATGCGGCGGCCATGTCGAACAGCCGTGCACATGATGCCCGTCCAGTTGCAGGGGCTGGTGTTTTCCTGCCAAGAACTCATCTGCAGCAGTGGGCTTGCAAGTGTTGCTTTCCAGTGGAGGAGGGCCATGTGTTGAGACCTCAGAGAGATCCCTCCATGGCGCACAGCATGTGCTTCTTGCAGTGGAAGGAGGCATGGCAGCATGAGCACCATGCAGAGGTAGAACAAAGGTCCCATTTTGCTGCCTAGTGTTTGCATGCTGTGTTTGGTTGGAGGATGTGATTTAGTAGATGTTGCTACACTATTCATACATAAATAGTGTTGTATGAGGTCCTGAGTGAACAGAACACACCTTTGGCAGCTCCTACCGGGCAACCTGTTTTTCTTCAAGTCTTGAGTGTCGCCATCTTTGCTTGCTGGATGCCAATTAGCTCTTTGTTTGGACCGCATGTCGTGCTGGAAGTCATGTGTTTGAGGAAACACGCGACAATCCCTGCAACTTTTGTGGAAATCAAGGCCTATACAAACCAAGCAGCATCTTCACCACACAAGTTGAAGCAAGAAAAAAAAATCCAAGCTCAGGTGGGTGCCAATTAATCCCGCAGAGGAACGTAGACAGGCACCTAACCTAGCTGAAACAAGTCTTGTTGGAAGTCCGCCGGAAAATGAGGCAGTGGCTGCAACTTGTGGAACACAAAGCAATTGTACAAGCAAGCAGCATCTTGAGTTCTTGACCACACAAACTGAAGAAAAAAAAATTCAAACTCAAGTGGGTACTCATCCGCCGAAAATTATGACTGACTATTCTGACCGACTATTGTTTGCAGGCTATTTTCCAGTGCCTATTATGGTTGACTATTGTCTCAGCTGCTGAATTTGCTGCGGAGAGACCTAACCTGCAAGTGTCGGCTGAAACAAGTCTTGTTGGAAATCCTGTACTTGTCCGCGGGAAAATGAGGCAGTGGCTGCAATTGTGGAATTCAAATCAATGGTACAAGAAGCAAGCGGCGTCTTGGCCACACAAACTCTAGAAATGTTCCAAGCTCAGGTGGGTACTCGATCCGCCGAAAATTCTACCACCATCGCTTTCTGTATGCCTGCCTGCCCATGGTGGGTTCCCATTGCATTGTTGGTTGGTACTGTTATGATATCCTGCTGTTATCGAATATCGCTTTCTGCTTTTTGTTGCCTGTGTTTTTTTGTTTGTTTCACACCATATCATTCTCCTCGTTCCATCCTATTAAGAAGTAAGGTGTCTGCATTTAATGCTCCAATGCTTCTACTTGTGCATGCTTAATACTAACTGCATGCCTAATCGAAGGTGCCAATATTTGGACATTGCCTAAAACTGTACTAGTAGTAGTAGATTATTTGCTGTTCCATGTGAAGCTCTTATGAGTAGATACATACACACATGGATTTAAGCTTGCCTGTTGACAAGACTTGGTTGTTTTTGAACTCGACGATTGTCCAGAGTATTATGTTAGCTGCTGAATTTGCTGTAGAGAGAAGTAGGCATGTAGGTATTCCTAGCTGAGGGAAGCAAGCACTGGATTCCCAATGCAAGCTTTGCGATTTAGTTTCAAGCACTGCAATTCCCAAGCCTGGGTTGAGAGGAGAGATTTGCAAGCCAAGCCAAGCATAGGCATTGGTTGAAACCCTGACATGAACTCGTCTGGCCAGACGACTACCTGCGAGCTGCTTGGTTGGAGACCTGGAGCTTCCACCCATCATCGTTAGCATATTAATCCACTTCCCGTTCCATGCCTATCGCATTCTTTCTGTTGAATTGCTGAAATGCTTATCTTGTAGTATTATGTTACTTGCATTTCTCTGTTTCGCAGGCTCAAGTCACGAACCAAACAATCATGTCTCAAGCATGGCTGTTAGGAAAAAATCGTCGGCGACCCTGGCTACTCTCAGGCAGCCATATTTTTCAGGCACACTACTCCAGTCACCAACCAAACACCTCCTCGGTTCGACTAAAAGTGAAAGCACACCACATATCAGGAGTGCAAACCTTTAAGGCGCCTCCTACATAACCGGGCAAGATTCATGTGTGGGATCATGCTACTTGAGGATAAATCATTGAAACTCTTGCTTCTATTTTTCTTCCTGCTCGCGTTTTGATGAGGAGAGAGTGGTAAATGTTGGAGCACATGGATGTGCAGCGGGTGGGATAATAAGGTTCCAAAAATGTTGCTTTTTGGTACTGTATTGATGTTTGTATTGGATCTAATAGGGAGCCCGATGTAGCAATCGCTGAAGGCCTCGACATGAGCGTCAATCGTCAACTTCGTGGTTTGTTTGCAGCTAGCAGGTATGTTTGGACTGATGAATATTGCACTCTTTTCTCGATTAACACTCTGGCCCGAGGCAGCCCCATATATCTGCAGAGTTACAAAGAAATTAGAAAATGAGGCAGTTTCTCCAATGCCGGTTTTAGCAAGGGTGACAGGAAATCGCTAAGTGACACACACATCACAGATGGGTATCAATCCAATGCTCTAGACGCTCTAGATTTATTTTAGCTTTGAGTCTGAGCTTCAAATTTGAAAGGTCATGCTTGAGAAAGAATCTACAAGAGTTGGTGCTAGAAAGAATCTACCTCCTCTGTTCCTAAATACAAGTCTTTTTACAGATTGCAATATAGACTGCATACGGAGCAAAATGAGTAAATCTACACTCTAAAGTAGGTCTATATATATCCTTATGTAGTTTGTATTGAAATCACTAAAAAAACTTATATTTAGGAACTGAGGGAGTACAGGAGTTGGTGCTAGATTTTTTCATGTATTTGTCTGGACCAAGCATGTGCAAGCCGTGGCGGGGTAGTTGCCATCTCCTTGTCACATTGTACAAGCATGATCAGTAGCAGACATAAACGACGGTGCTAGATTTCTGCTACCAGACATAAATGTCGCTGCAGTGGCCTATTTCGCGTACGTGCTTGGCCCATCCTTTCTAGAGACATAAAATGGCACAAACATGTATCACGACCAGACACCAACAGATGTACTCCCTCCGTCCCATAATGTAAGACGTGTCTTACATTATGGGACGGAGGGAGTATTAAACAATACATACTAACTGATAAAAAGATGCATCACAGAGAAATCATTCAGTTAATCGATAATAATAAATAAATAACATAATTAAAACTGTTCAGTTAATCGATAATAATAATAATAAATATAATTCAAACTGCTCCTCTAGATAGACTGTGCGCGGTAAGCCGAACAACGAAAATTGCAAATAATTAATCTGGTAATTAGCTGATGGTCACCAACACATGACATTTTACGAATGTTCATATCCCAAATGTATTTGAGTTACACAAGACATTCTCGAAAGAAAAGAAAAGGTCCCAGAAGTGCAACACAGATATGCACCAACTAGGGACAAGATATTGGTGAAAAGTGCACACATGGAAGATATAATTCTGTTAATCTATGGAATATCCACACAATTCAGTCACATAACTTGCGTATGAACTATGGAATCACTGTGAAATTCATTGTTTAGGCGAGCATGGTGGTGGACATGGACCTGAGGACATCTTGCTCCGCCAAGGGTCAGTAAGTAGATCGGATTTTTCATAGTTTGTATTTTATGACTCTTGGAGAAGACTTGATCAATTTATATGGACGGTAAACAATGAACGGTAGAAGCTGGACACAAATTAATTTACACGGTTCTCGGAAAAAAATATCTATACGGGTCTGGATCACTCTTGTGTTTCCTCAATGTGACTATACATTTTTGAATGTATTAGTTGGGAGGACCAAGCATTCCTGTACAAGTTGTGGCGGTCCAGTCGCTATCTCATCACTCAACAGGAACATACGTTCTTTAGCATTTCGACTGAATGATCAATTCATATATGCTTGTATGTAGGATGCAAAACCAAAAGTTGCGGTAAGCAGACATTTATAAACACATGAGCACAGTACAAGTGTATGCCATTTATTTAACCACCCAAGATAGGTATTACAACGCTCTTATCCACATCTCCTGAGTGCATGCACGGGACACACATACATAGTTCACATTCGTGTATAGAAAAGAAAGCACGCGACCACGGCGGCGTACGTAGTCGTTCCAACATTTTAGGGTTGATGCATGCATGCATGGGAGGGCTTCAGGCAGGAGCCGTTGGGCGCTTCCAGCAGTAGGGGTACTGGCACCTGCAACCGCCGCGAAAGCAAAGACCAGAGTAGCACGTCTCACCCCCGCAGGCGCTGTCTCCCACCGTTGTCTTCAGGATGAGGCGCTCCATTGCTATCTTTGCCGACCGACCCGCCATCTCCTCCTCCTCCTCCAGAGCCTGCTGTGAGCGGGCCATCGCCGTCGGAGCTGCCACGAGCAGCTGCATGACCACCAATGCGGCCACCAGCGCCGCCACACCAAGCGCCTTCTTCCTGGCGCTCCCCATGTTTATGTTTTCCTTGCAGTCTACACGTTGGTTGCTCCCAGCTGCCCTACTTATAGGCGGTATAGGGAATAGCTATTCCTGCTAGCAGACATAAACGACGGTGCTACATTGCTGCTAGCAAACATAAACATCGGTGCTATGCATTCCAGAGACACACATAAACGACGATGCCTCTCATTTCTCAAAACATTAAGAAAACGTAGAAACGTGTAACACGACAAGTACTCACCAAGAGACAAGATATATATTTGTAAAAGGAAAATTAATGAATCACGGAGAGATAATTCAGCTCATCCCAGCTGCCCTATTTGTAGGCAGTATATATAGGGAATAGCTATTCCTGCTAGCAGACATAAACGATGCTGCTACATTGCTGCTAGCAGACATAAACGTTGCTGCTACATTGCTGCTAGCAGACATAAACGTCGGTGCTATGCATTCCAGATACAGACATACACGTCGGTGCTATGTATTCCAGAGACAGACATAAACGACGATGCTAGAATATTGTTGGCGAGGAGCTGCCATGACAGGCCTCTCATTTCCCAAAACATTAAAAAACGTAGAAACGTGTAACACGACTAGTACTCACCAAGAGACAAGATATATATTTGTAAAAAGAAAATGAATCACCGAGAGATAATTCACCTCATCTATGCCACATCTATAGGTCATGTATAGAGCCTGCCAAAACGCAGTATTGAATGTTAATTACAGTTGTAAAAGTAGCCCAAAGGGGCAAACGGTAAAGAATAAATGAAGCACAAAGATTGGTAGGAAACCCTCGCGAAGGAACTGATGGTCAATTACAAAAACTCGAGATTGATGCTTGCAGGTATCGCTAAGGATAGTTCAACTACTTGAGCTGTTCCCGGGTTTCAAAAGTGCATAAGTTAGTATGAGAGCCAATGGAGTTGCGGATGTCTTAGCTAGGAGGGAGGGCCGGGTGTATAGTGGTGTATTACTATACTAGTTTACTACACTTGGTACCAAGCTGCGTGTATTCTTGTGTATGTCAATTTCAACTATCTGACTAGAGATTGCGCCATGCTGGGGTACAATTTGTGTGATTAAACTCATATGTACAACTTTGAGGGCTGAGACACAGTTTGAGAAGACCGACATTCAGATTCAGGACTATTTCCTTGGTTAAAACTCCGCCTCTAGACACTTCAGTAAGTAAGCTTAACAATGAAATTTATAAACACATGACATTGAACGAATTTTCGCATATCGAACATATCTTAAGTTACAGCAGACATTCTCACGAAAAAGGAAAACAAATCCTTGAAATGTAATGCAGATATGCACCGCCGATTTGAATATATGAGATGCAATATCCAAGACAACTACATAGTATTATCACTCTGTACTTTGTCTTCAGGAACCATACATGATCCTGCTCTGCATCCTTACTCCGTAAGAATAGGAGCTGAGCAGTGGAAGCTCTCAAGGTAGGGGATACCGGAGAGCTGCCAAAGAAGCCATCATACATAGCATAATTAACAGTGGCTGATTTGATCTCAGCGCCGACTTGGCATGCACCTTGATCTACCAAAGTCGAGACCTACAGACACAGAAGTTACATGATGAAAAGAAAATTCTAGCGCCGCCAGGAATCAATTTCAACAAGTTACTCGTTTCGTGGAGTTTTGTTTCTCTTTTTCCCACAAACTTGGTTCTGTTATTTTCATTTTTCTTTGAAGGAATATTGGTCAATGAGATTTATTTGCATTTTAATTGGTGCCAGACAACTCCGTTCTGAAAAGGAAAAACACATATCTGTTTTTTTTAATTGGTGCTAGACAACTCCAGATATTATGTTCCTTATTAAGTATAAACCATGGAGGAAATTATGGCCAGAATGCCATTATGCTATCACCACACATATCGTAGTATTATGGCACGTTTTACTTTTTGCGGGAAACGGCACGCTAAAATTACATCTCTAGTATTTTCATTTTGCGTTGCAAGCGTACATCTTGGGAACTCGTTGGCCTGTTCTCTGTTGTTGACTTTCTAGTGAACTGTCAGATTCTCAAAAAGATATTACCGTGGAAATAACAAATTCAAACAAGCCAATTTGGAAATCTAAAACTTCAGAGCTGAGGCACATCTTAGGAAGGCAGACATTCAGATTCAGTACTATTAGCAAAGTAGATAATACACTTAAATCCACTTTTAATCAATAAGAAAAATGTTGTTTCACAATAAAATAATCCAATCTAGTGTTAAGCCTAGAGAAAAATGTATCTTAATTTGACGACAAGATACGCCTGTGTTTTCTTGCTGTGCCGGGAGAATAGTCCATTGTTTCCTACCAACAAATCTAGACGAATTTGCTTAAAATTTTGACTGAAGTGGGTTTGATTGTTAACAAACTCACCAGCATTCTAGAGGGTTCCAACCAAGTCAAATAGATACTCGTTCCCCGTTTGAGATTGTGTCCTAAAAAGTTATTCCAGAAGGTTCACAATGATGATTCTTCCTCATCGGTCAGTTACTAAATCCGGCGAGCGATAACGTCATCCAAAGCCTTCACAAAGGTCTTGCCATCAACATCTCTAACGAGAGTTATGTTCAGAGATTTCACAACCGGTGCTGCAATGCCATAGTACGCCGTTCCATCGATCAGCATTTACTACAGATTCATGAACCCACTCCTTGGGTTATTTGCTAGTTGGTGTCTGTCTCTTACCTTTAAAAATCGAGTCGAAGACCGAGGAAGCTTCAAAAGTCAGAATGCCGCTTTGTTTTGCTTTTTTTGACGCGTGAATGCCGCTTTGTGAACTTCAAAAGTCTGAATGCCGCTTTGCGGCTTCAGGAACACTTTTTTTTTTTGGAATCTGGGCAATTTCTATTTGCCGCTCTATGTGGCAAACCATCAGTAATCCTTTTTTGATGCAATCTGTGTTAACTTGTTGAGGTTTTGCAGTTCGCACACCGGAGGGACTGACAGGTAGGCCATTCCATGTAGCAGCTTTGTGAATCCGATTTTAGAAACTTTCATTCTGTGTCTGGTTTGTATCTGTTTTGGAAGCCTTCTGGAAGGTTCCTACTTGGTTTCTATTTTTTTTCTCATTCTTTTGTTTTTCTATTTTATTCATTCAAAAATGTTGGTGATTTTCAAAAAAAGTTCAGACTTCCAATAAATGTTTTTGTGTTAAAAAATTCTTCTCTTTCTCAAAAAGGGTTTGGAAATTTTGAAATATATTGACGTTTAGAAAAATGTTTGCAAAAAATAATTCAGAAAAGACAAAAGAAACCATGTGTTGGAATGTTCGACTACTGTGCTGCTGAGTCGCTAAAGTATGAGAGAAAACGCGAAAAGAAACCAAAACACGTCAATGTCGCTTAATGGCCTAGCTCAATCGCTCAACAGCATAGAGCTAGCGAACGAGACAACTGAACTGGTTCTGCAAACTTTCTAGAAGGTTCCTGACCAATTTTACAGTCTCTCTTTACAAGTTTATTTTGGATTTTTTATTTTTATTTTTTTCATTATTTTTATTTCCAAGATAGAAAAAATCAATTTTTTCAGAACTTTTGAAAAATGTTAATTGTTTTTCAAAACCTTGCCTTTTTTAAAAATGTTTACAATTTCAAAAAATGTTTGGGTTTTCAAAAAATATTCCAAATTTTAAAAATACTAGTTAAAGGCACGTGCCATGCACGTGTAAGGATTATTGCGACAAGTTGTATGTTGAGAGGAATTTTTTTAATACTTTGAATTGCTTATCACATGTGTCACGTGATACGTTGAGAGGGATTGAAGGCATTTTTTATTTACTATATAATAAGGTTCTTAATATTTATTAACTTATATTTTTCATGTAAAGTTCACAAACATGCATGCATACAGTGATTAGTCTGTCTAATCAAGTAGATGCTTGCCTAAAAATGATACCAAGATTTGCATGTCGTACAAAACAAAAAGCAGCGAACGTCAATAAATGTTAATGCAAATCAATATAGGTATGCCAGAGTTCTTTTTTTACACATGCCCTATTTTTTATAAAACAAATACCAGTTTAGTAAATATGCAGATTACTACATGTGTTATTTTTGACAAATAAAAATATGAGAAAATACTTCTGGCACCAGGAGTATTGATGCCCGAGAGTTAAACTTTGAAAGTGACAAAGTTTTTTTTAGTACAATACATATATTAATCTTCTACTGTATTTTACTTGTTGTTTATAGTCTGCTAAAGCATCGGTACCGAGGCTGCAATGCATGTGTCTGTGGCTGTCGGGCAGCGTTGCATAGTACTCCTTGCCTGGTACTGTGGCTGTGGGGCAGCGTTTCTTTTTGTCAACTGGGCCTGCGGCACATTTCCAGTGGCCGGTAGAAGAATCGAGAGCGTGCAAGTACTCTGCCGTGCTGGCAATCTAGAAGCACGAAAATGGAACCCACCGCGAATCCCTGCGTGCTCAGCCGTTAGATTGCCCTATCCTATGGTCTATATGTGGTCACGTAGTCCTCTATCTAAAGCAATTGAATCTGAGCCGTTCGTTTACAAATATCCAACGGTCTATATAACTTCATACTGGTACACTATATAGGAGTATAGAATACATATAATAATTTCAAATACATCATGTAGGAGCTCTTCAAATTGTCGACATACCGTATAAAGCTAATGAACAAGACAGGTCAACTGACCCATTTTGCTATTTTGTGTTCGATCGATCGATAGATCTCTGTATTGGCAACCATCTAGAAGCAACGCAAGGCTGAGGGTTTCTCATGCTCCCGCCGCCGCCATCTGACAAATTTAGGTCCCCACACGTCCGGTTGCCATCTTAGCGCTGAGAGGTGGGGGACCTCAGACTTCTATGTTCTTTGTCAACGTCTAGTGATCATCATAAATTTGTGAGGTTACTCTCGCTCTTTTGGCGGTGTCATGAGATTGGAGAGTGTTTTTCCTCATAGATTTGATTACTCGGATCTGATGAATTTATTCTGCTGTGTCAAGTTTTTTTTGTTGGTCTGATTCTTTGTGGAGGTGAAATCTTTCTTCGACACTATGCTGAAGATATGGTGATTTGACGGCCTGCACTTTTAACGGATCATCGCCGGCCAAACTACATTCATTGATAGATCAAGACTTCCCATATTTTTGGATGGGCGACTCAAGGCACTTTCAAAAACCATTACTGGTAATGTTCATGGAGGTGAAAGAGTGACAATATCGTTCCTCCAGTCCAAGTGCAACCTTCTTACTAAAGTCTTTGGAGTATTTCTTCGAGCAGAGATTGGTACCGCAAAGAAGGTGTTTTCAAGGGATTTTGTAGTAATTCTTCGTCATAGGAGTTACTTTGTATTTTATTAGATCTTAGGTCCAAATCAGTTCACCGGTAATTTTTATGAGTATGAATAAAGTTACAAGTTTTTCCTAGAAAAATAAAACCTTCTAGAAAGTTCCTGGCCAATTCTCCCATTTCTTGTTTTCTATTTTTTCTTTATATCTTTATTTCAGAATATTCTTTCATTTTCAAATTTCTTTTAATTTTAAAAATCATGAGAAAATAATTAATGGTTTGGAATTTTGAAACAATTTTAAAACAGTTCTTGTTTTTAAAATGTTCAAATTTTTAAAAAGACAATCTTTTATAAAATGTGTGTGAATTTCAAAAAATGTTATCATTTTCGAAACATAATTGGAATATTAAAATATGTTCCCGTACGAATTTTATTCAAGTTGATACTTACAGAAATTGTTTATACAATTTCAAAAAATCTTTCATGTTTCTCAAAAAAATACTTACAAAACAACGTTAAAAAAATCATGTGTTGAAGTGTTGTGGACTTGCTATGGTACATACAGGCAAAAAAAACATGAAACAGAGACCGAAACGTGAATGTGGCTTAATGGGCCAGCCTTTGTGACTAGGGGCTCTTTGACACAAAATGTGTCAGATATGACGTCAGGAGTCCATTAGGCCGGCTTATATAGTTATTTTGTGTTCTACAAATTCCGGATTTGGGAAACTTCACGTTGTTGAAGGTTCCTGACCGGATTTTCCATTTATTTCTGTTTCATATTTATTTATAGTTTTATTCTGGATTTTTTCATAAATTTCAAAAAATCTTTGAATTTGATAAAATATTCTTTTTTATAAAATGTTTAGTTTTGAATAATTAGTTTAATTTATTAAAAATTTATAAATTTTTAAAAAAATGTTCACTTTTCCAAAGAAAGTGTTCGTGTTTTAAAAAATCTTCCAAATTCTGGAGAAATGGTTGAGTTGTTAAAAACCATTTGCACTTTTACAATATTTTTTTGGCAGGGCACTTTTACAATATATTTTCCTGTGTTTTTTCAAACCAAATGAAACAATATGGAGTACAAGAAGATCAGCAGCTACAGTAACATCGAGCCCCTACAGTAGTTGCCTCGCCAGAGTCTCGCTCGCGGCGCCGATGTGCGATCGCCGATCGGGGCAAAATTTTGACACAAAGAAGGTCCTATAGGAGCTCCCAACCCAATGAGCAGCGTATAACAGAGCTCCACCACGTTGAACAACCAACAAGAATTGATTGGGCTCTTAAGTATACTCTGTGAAACGTTCCAAGGTCAGCCTTGTCAGCATCGTGAGATGTAGCAAGTTCTTGATCTGGAGTTTTGTCATAAAAAAAAAGCCTTAAAAGCCTAGTTGTGCAGCAGTAATCACTCTATAAAATAAAGGAGGCAATACAACCACTAGGACTAACAAATTATAACAACAACATCAGTTCATGATTTGAAATCTCTAGTTGTCGGGTGCAGACAAAAATGTGAGTGCAACTTCATGAAGAGGATCTCGAATCGGTGGATGCCATTTGGGCTCCATAACTTGATCCACTCTCTGACGAGGATCTCAAATAAATGGATGCCAATTGAGCTCCAAGCCTTTATCTAGTGGCGCCAAATTTGATCCATCAATCACTACTCTATGATACTATGCATTATGAATATAGTATCATACACTAGTATCATATGCATGATACTAATATATAATACTTTCCATTACAACCAGCCTTAGCATTGGTGCACAGATGACTGTACAGCAGGGCTTGAGAGTACTGGTGTGCTAAAAAAACATTAAATCCATAAGAAAGGAGGCAATATGGCAACTAGGACTAACGAGTTGCAAAACACAGTAAGGTCATGATTTTTAAACTCCAGTTGCCGGGTGCAGGCAAAATGTGAATACACTTTGTGAAGAGGATCTAGAATCAATCGATGCCATTTGAGCTCCATGACGCATGGGGGAAACCCTATCCTCGCCGCCAGCCGCCCCTCCCCGCTCCTCCCCCGCTTCGCCGCCGCTGGAGGGGACACCGGCGAAGCCCGCGTGGTCCCCACGGAAGGTGGCGGTGGGGCGTCCTCGTTGTTCTCGCGCAAATCTCGCGGCGGCCGATGGCGATCTCGCGGCGGCCAGTGGCGCGCAGCGGAGTTCCGCCGGTGGCTGGCGCCTGCTGCCCGTGGGGCGGCGTCCCTCACGATGGCGGGGCTGCCCCTGAACGGCGCTTGGTGGTAGCCACGTGGCGGCGCGCGGGTGGACCGAATCTGGGCTTCCGGTCTGCGTCCTCGTCGGGGCAGTGCTTGCCGTTGCCCTCGGTCATGAGGCGTGGTCCGGGACGGGCCGAGCGTCGGTGGTGCTAGCCAGGACGCACGCTGGCAGCGCCCTACTTCATCTCGCGTCGTCTCGCTGGCCAATGGTGGTGGTCATCTTCTTCGTCAGAGATGGCCGGCCAGAGGCTTGGTGATCGGATCTAGGGATCCATCATCTAGTCCCGGCTGCGAGTTGGGGAAACATGGTTGCCGGTGAAAACCGAGCCGTTGGCAGGCGATGGCGGCATTCTACGCCGTTACCTTGATGGAGGCATCGTCGTGTAACTACTGTCGACCCACTCGTGCTGCTCTGGGGAAACCCTAGGATCTAGCGTTCCAGATCGGACGATGGCAGCACTGCGGTGTCGTTTCTCTCCTGGGAGCATCGTTAGTGGAGCAGCGCTGGAAGTCAGAGGCAGGAGGTGGAGCGGCTTCGTCTTGCACGGAGCTTCGGTGGAGATGTCTAGTCATGCCTGACCGACAGGTGCTACGCTTTGTCATGCCTGGTTGGCAGGTGCTACACACGACAGATTCCCCAAAGACTTCAAGATGTGTCGGCTGGTGGTACTTGGCGGCATGGTGCTGAGGTGTATCAATGGCGACCGCGACGTGCTCAGCTGTTTGCGCGCAGGGAGGAGGTGCCATTGGGCGCCGTGGTGGCGTCGACGATAGCTAGACCGAGCAAGGTTGATGCATCAGTACAGTTCTGAAGATGGAGCGGTGGCAGTTGGCGGCGGCGGCCTCTGAGAGCACGCCGGACCGGTGAGACCCATGCCCGGCAGGCGTCCTGGATGGGTCCTCGGATCTTAGATGTTAGGTTTGGCTGCGATGTCTGTTTGGTATTAGGCCCAGACTATCTGCGCCCCTTCATCAACTGGGTGGGTGTAGCGACAGTTTGTTGCTTAGACGGCGGCTTTAGGCTTACTGTGGTATTACTTTGTAATGTCTTGTGAGAATAATTAATAAAATGGTCGTATGCATCGGGGGTCTTCCTCCTTTTCTAATTTTTTTTGAGCTCCATGACTTGTTCCACTTTGTGAAGAGGATCTCGAATAAATCTATGGCATTTGAGCTCCAAGCCTTCATCTAGTGGCGCCAAATCTTATCCATGAATCGCCATTAGCATTGCTGCACAGATAATTGTGCAGTAGGGCTCAAGAGTACTTGTATGTGTGGTGTGTGAACTTAATTTACCTGTGGAATAAATTACTATTTTTCCAGTGACATCCACATTGAACAGCCAACAATAATTGATTTTAGAGTTGATTACACCTACGATACATAAACTTGCAAGGTGGGTACAGATTCATACGAAAACTTGAAAATGACACAAATTGGTCATTTGTTTGTACTTCATAGTACCGACGTGATCTTCCATGATGCTCATAAGTATCCTTCCACAAAGGAACTTGAATGTCATGTTTGTTGCAAAATAAGGTTAGCTTTGCAAGAAATTCTTCCCAACCATGAGACCTCAAGTGTTGCATTCTACTCTTTGCCAAACTAACAAGTGCCATTGCGTTAACAATATCTTGATCTCTCTTTTGCAAAGATTTGGACAACTCATTTGTATAGCCAAGAATAAGAAGCATCAAGTGAAGATTGAAAACGAAGTCAAATGATTCAATGGCTTGAGCAACTCCACGTTTTCTTGTCCACTCACGTTTTTGTGAAGGATCTTTTCCAATAGCATCAAGTACTTCAATGATTGTGGAATACATGCTAAAAATGTGCATAATGGTTTTGAAATGAGAACCCCAACAAGTATCGCCGGGTCTAGCTAGTCCCATCTCTTGATTTAGCCCACTTCCACTTTCAATCTCACCCACTTCAAGTGCTTCCAAAACCTTTTGAGCTCTAACATCTCGAAGCATGTCATGGTGCTTACAAGAAACTCCAACAATATTGAGCAAGTAAGAAACATGATCAAAGAACCACAAACATGGTTCATTTTCCTTTGCCACGGCTATAAGAACCAACTGAAGTTGATGTGCAAAACAATGGATGTAATAGGCAGAGGGTGACTCATTCATGATCAATGTTTTCAACCCATTAATCTCCCCTTTCATGTTGCTTGCCCCATCATATCCTTGCCCACGCATTTGACTAGGAGTCAAATGATGATCTTTAAGCAAAGTTTGAATTGCATCCTTAAGTGACAATGAAGTTGTACTGGCAACATGAACAACTCCAAGGAATCTCTCACATCCTCTTCCCGTCAAAACTCACCCACGACCGGGGCTGGGAGCGGTGGAGCGGGAAGGACCGTAGGAGAGGAGAGCGTCGGGAGGCGGGAGCAGATCCTCCGGAGACCGGAGCGGCGGCTGTCTGGTCCGGGTCGGCTCGACGGCGCCTCGGCAGGGGAGGCGCGCCGGTCAATGGCCGCGACGGGAAGGACCGAAGGAGCTCTAGCGGCGGCCGCCACGCACGAGCGCCCAGCGGCGGTGGCCGAGCGCGAGTGGGGAGCGACTGGGCGGAGGCGGAGAGCGCCAGCGGGGAGCGGCGGTAGCGGCCGAGCGAGATGCGGTTGTGCCTTGTGCGCCTGTGCCTCTCTCTCGCTCGCTCATAGTGGAGCCTGAGAAGATGAGGTGGGCCTGGGCTCAATAGTCAACAGCCATTGCTAATTTTCTATATATATATATATATAATTCCAGATTTTCTAGGTGTGCCACGGCACACCCGGCACACCCTCTGGTTCCGCCAATGGGTGTACACACATATGTCTAGATACATCCGTTTCAGTGATAAGTAATATGGATTGGAGGGAGTGCTATACTACTTTTTCCAGTGCCATCCACGTTGAACAACCAACAAGAATTGATTGTACTCTTAGGTGAAACGTTGCATGGTCAGCCTTGTCAGCATCGTGAGATGTAGCGAGTTCCTTATCTCGAGTTTTGTAATAAAAAAAGAGCCTTGAAAGCCAAGTTGTGCAGCAGAAGTCTTGGAAGAGTGTAACCACTCTCTAAATAAAGGAGGCAACACAACCACTAGGACCAACAAATTATAAAAACACAATAAGTTCATGATTCAAATTCTCTAGTTGCCGGGTGCAGACAAGAATGTGAGTGCAACTTCATGAAGAGGATCTCGAGTCGATAGATGCCATTTGAGCTTCATGCCTTGATCCACTCTCTGAAGAGGATCTCAAATAAATGGATGCGAATTGAGCTCCAAGACTTTATCTAGTAGCACCAAATCTGATCCACCAATCACTATTAGCATTGGTGCACAGATGACTGTACAGCAGGGCTCGAGAGTACTGGTGTGCTAAAAAAACGTTAAATCCATAAGAAAGGAGGCAATATGGCAACTAGGACTAACGAGCTGCGAAACAAAGTAAGTTCATGATTTTCAAACTCCAGTTGCCGGGTGCAGACAAAATGTGAATACACTTTGTGAAGAGGATCTCGAATCAATCGATGCCATTTGAGCTCCATGCCTTGATGCACTTTGTGAAGAGGATCTCAAATAAATCGCTGCCATTTGAGCTCCAAGCCTTCATCTAGTGGCGCCAAATCTGATCCATGAATCACCATTAGCATTGCCGCACAGAAGATTGTACAGCAGGGCTCAAGAGTACTTGTGTGTGTGTGCGCGCGCGCGCGTGTGTGAACTTAATTAACCTGTCGAATAAATTACTATTTTTCCAGTGACATCCACATTGAACAGCCAACAATAATTGATTTAACTCTCTCTCTCTCTATATATATATATCTTATTATGAAACATCCGGCAGCAAGAGCACACTGCATCTCGACTACTTGCTACTGCACTTTCTGCAAAACAACGTATTATAATTAGTTTGGCAGGCAGATCTTGGCACCAGTGATGCCTCCAAGCCATTTGCTGAGGTTTTATATTGGAAAAGGATGTTCACCTCCTTTGCTATCATGTGTCCAAACTGCTTGAGTGCTACCAACCACGCCGGATATTCCAACAAGCATGCCCACAAGAAACTTTGTCCATCAATGCGCTATAAATTGTGGCTAGTCCTCCTCGCGATTGCAGGAGGACTAGTAGGCTTGTCACTGTCAGAATGTGGAAAACTACACCTCCCCACACCTTGAGTCAACCTTCCCGCGCCTACAGACCTGCTTTCTCTCTCAGTCCAAGAGCTTCGCCATCATCGTCGGTATCTTCAAATGCAAAGGTCCTCCCCCCTACCCTCCTCTCTTGAAAGTTTCATGGCTTCCGTTGGTGGAGTAATTGAACCGTTTCCTGTGGAAATTTAAGTTCCAGGCGGGATATACACTTCTTTTATGCTCCTATTCCGTGTAAAAAAGGAGCGCACCATAGTTTTACTTTATACATTTTCCCATATTGCTTTGTGTATTAGAAAATCGGGATGTAGTAAGCCAATGCATGAAGTCTAAATAACCCCTTTTGACTCCTTTGTATGGGAGCTCGAGCTAATATGCACTCTCCTTTTTGGCCCAGAGGGGGTATATTTCATGATCATCCAAACACGAAATTTGGTAGGTACTCTTGGAATAAATGCCTTAAGAATTATGGCATCTTTTGTCTAACTAGACACTGGCCCACATAAGTGCACGTGATATCTTTATTTGCCTTCTAATTTAACATCATAGTAGCATAGTTTATATACAACATAATTACATGTTAGTTATATTTAACATCATGGCGTAGCAACAATAGAAATATTGCATTTTATATACTCGTTAGGGGCATGTGCAAGCAGACCGAGTAGAGCATGCTTTGTGTTTCCGGCGTCCAAATCTGTCATGTGGAGTTTGATGCTACAAATAAAGTTTGTACTAGTCCACCGTGTTTTGCGGGTCTCTCGGAACCCGAGATTACGTCCTTAAATTTTTCATGACTACATAAGATCTAAATATTTAGTGAGATATATTGTTTTGCTCTAGAAATGTAAACCATAGGAAATCACATTATATTGTAATATGTATGGAAACATACATGCATATTACTTCTCCCTTTTTCTCGGACGGTAGTAAAATCACTACTCTTTTAATTCAAGATTATTTTGAACTAATAACTATTCACATTTAGTGATCAATTTGGTAATGTACATAATCGAGATTGTCCCCAACCTTTTTTCAGCACTCACCTTTGCACCTAGCTCGTATCTTCATTATTCTCATTCATCACTTGCTCTCTTCAATCACTCCGTACTCCATCTACAAAAATCACGGTGTACTCTTCCTCGCCTTGTTTAGATGTTCTCCAAGACTCTACCTTCTATTTTCTATATTTGGAGACCAAAGCATATTGTCGAAATATTTGATTATAGATGGACAAACAATGATGACACTTGGTGGGTGGCCCTTTCAATGGTTTAATTATCTAGCCAACCCCCTCCCTTTTGAAATGGCCAATAGACCACAAACTTCTACCATGTGTTTCTTTTTTCTGGCTAACCCGTCATGTAATTTCAGTATATACTATAATAATAGTATATGTTATCTTCCTTTCCTGCTTCAGAATTTTTGGATCCAGCAGCTCCAAAGGCAGCTCTCTTTCAGAATAGACAAAGTCTCAAATGCACTAAAGAATGTTCCACGGCTACTTTTGGATGCAGTAGTTGACTCAACCTTCAAATTTACGGATCAAGCTCTGCTCTCATCTGAGGTACCTTAGTGAAGAAAACTCATCGCTCCATTGCGAATTTCCTGTGTGGAATTTCTAACAACAACAACCCAAAAACTCATTCCTGCTTCATATTTCACAAAAGTAACACTGCCTGTGGCAAGTTTGCAGAGCAACTTTGCACCAGTTGATGAGATCCATGGGTCCATAGAAATATTTCAGCTTGAAGGAAACATACCTGAAGATTTCCCGGAGGGCGTATACATCAGAAATGGTGACCACCTAGATCTTAGTTTTCTAATTATTGTAGTAGTATTAAATAAGTGTACCACGAGGGAAGTAAGCTAAGTGTCAGATAACTACAACAGGTTCCAATCCCCTCTTTGGCGCTCTTCAATCGACTGCCTCAATCTTTGGAGAGTCAAATGACATATGGGTTGAGGGCGAGGGCATGCTCCATGCCCTGTACTTCACCAAGAACCCTTCAGCTTCTTGGTCAGTCTCCTATGCTAATAGCTATGTGCAATCTGAAACACTGAAGATTGAACGAGACCGCCAGAAACCATCCTTTCTCCCTGCTGCCCAGGGGGACTCTGCAGCTGTCATCTCCGCCTACATTCTCAACTATGTAAGTAACAGTTTGCAAGCCCACATTATACAAGGTGATTATTAGATGAACCCCTAACCCCTAACCCGAAGTCAGTAATCATCCAATGCAGCTAAGGTTTGGCAAGGTGAACAAGAACATCAGCAACACCAATGTGTTTGAACATGCGGGCAGGGTGTACGCTGTTGCTGAGAGTCATCAGCCCCAGGAAATCTGCATACAAAATCTAGAGACAGGCAATACATGGGATTTCCATGAAGAATGGGGTCGACCATGCGCATCTCACCCAAAGGTATTGACGACCAGTATCTGTATCCATTCTCGCCTAAGCAGCACGGCTAACAAGAACACTAGGGGGCGATTCTTTTGCGCGGCTTAAAATATAAATTGCCTCTCCCCAGCTTAAAAAATAACACGCCCCTAAATTTGTTGAGACTTCCAAATTAGACATCCCGTAACTAGTTTAGAAGTCCGAATGAATAAGAGAGGCGGCTTATGATAAAATCTGGGAAGGAGGTGGCTTATTTTTTAAGCTGCAAAAAGAACTGGCCCTAATTGAAACATGTAAGTGAAGGCCACAAGATTAGAACTGCTAAAAAGGTACAAGTAGTGTAGCCACGTAATAATTTGATCCTCTAACATGAGAAGAACAATATATTGAGGTGTCTTTCATTCCACGGAAAGACATGCTGATACAAATCATATACAACTAAATATGTGTTTTCATCGCAAAAAAAACTAAATAAGTGTTTCAGACTTAATTTTTCCTCTCAACATGCAGACATGCCATCTCAACATGCAACCATGCATAGGAAAATATCCACCACACTATACAACCATGCATGGAAAAAAAAGTTGAGCCGTTCCGACTGTATTATGCTACTTATATTAAAAATATATTTTACAACTATACAATAAATCATATGTATTTCAGCTTTTTTTTAGTTTCAGTTCTCATATTATTAAGCCAAATATTCATGTTTCATGCAACCAAATCTCATTTAGATGTATTGTAACCAATTCACGTAGCAGTGTACGGGGTATCATTTAGCTTATTCGGAAACATGTGTCATATATACAAATTAATTGAAGTACAAAAAATAATCAGTATAATATTTCAGTTACATTTGTGTTTTGCATATATTAGTCAGTACGTTAGCTCAAATTGTAAATCAATAATTGAGCCCAGGTCTGACATGGAATGGGATGCAATACATATCATGAAAGCTTAGGACCAATGTGACATTTAGCTATCGTCTTTGTTTCATTTCTTGCTGGCGCAACCATTTCCGCATGATGACCCATCGGTGCAAATACATTTTTTCACTGCAACGAAAAGTATGTAGAACGCTTATCCAAGCCCTGTAAATATAATTAAAGAAGAAGACGAGTTACTCTATTCCATGTAATCATGTATGTTTTAGGCAATGAAAACGAATATGTTTCGAATGACCTACAAGTTTGCATGTATGTAGATTCCTTTGCTCCACACACACACACACACACACACACACACACACACACACACACACACACACACACACACACACACACACACGCACGCACGCACGCACACGCACACGCACATGCACACACACACACACACACACACACACACACACACACACACACACACACACACACACACACACACACACACACACACACACACACACACACACACACACACACACACACACACACACACACACACACAAACACACACACACACACACACACACACACACACACACACATCACTTTGTTCCATATTTCCAAACACACACAAATCATGTTGTCCTTGTTGTTCATCTAATTGCTTTGAGGCACTTTGTTCAAATGGCCGTAGGTAGCTCCAGGATCAGGGGAGCTTGTCATCTTTGGTTCAGATGCAAAAAAGCCATTCCTAGTTGTTGGGGTTATCTCAGGTAATTCATTGTACTTCTCTAGAATTTTTTTACCATCTTCGGTGTGCCATGATAGAAACAAAAAAAGGCTCAAGTTCTATTTGACTGCAGATGATGGAACCAAACTAAAACATAAAGTTGACCTCAAGCTAGACAGACCTACACTTTGTCATGACATAGGAGTTACTATAAGGTATGTGAATTCAAGAAATATCATTCGCATTGCTCCTGCTATTTATTGAATTTAGTGCATACTATTGGTTAAATTTTAACGTGTCAATGAGCGATACTAGAATAGTCCTAGACTAGTATATTCAGTTAATCAATGAAACCAATTCACAGTTATTGTTCTCTTGATGTAGGTACAACATAATCATGGATTTACCACTTACTGTCGACATCGGCAGACTCACTACAGGCGGTCAGTAAGTATTCCAACTAAACTTATCCCAATAAAGAAGCCATGCCTCAATTTGCACAACAAAGCTAAATAGTACTCCTCGCATATATAGGCTAATCGAATTTGAGAAGGAAGGTTATGCAAGAATTGGGGTTATGCCCCGCTATGGCGATGCAGAGTCAGTTGAGTGGTTTGATGTTGAACCATGCTGCATGTTCCATCTTATCAACTGCTTTGAGGAGGGTGATGAGGTACATAGTATTCTTTGAGTTGTTAACTTTTTCAATTATACTTGTAATTGTATTGATTTTGGTTAAAGGAAATATGTTTTTAACAATTATCTGCGCTAAAAATTCCATCCTTTCCTGCCGACTTAGGTTGTTGTCCAGGGACTCTGTTCGGCTGATTCGATCATACCAGGCCCCAGACTAAACAAACCCGTCATACTTCCTGAAAGATCTCAACTTACAGGAGATGGAAAGAAAATGAAGCAGGGAATTAGTGATACATTGTTCTCTCGCTTATATGAATGGAGATTAAACCGAGAAACAAAGGCTGTTTCAGGTGAATATTTGACCGGAAGGGAGTGCTCCTTGGAATTCCCAATGATCAACAACAACTACACAGGCGTGCGTCATAGTTATGCCTATGCACAAATAGTGGATTCTATAACAAGATCTGGAGAAGGATGTGGAAAAAGTACTGCTTAAATGAAGCCACATTTTCTAATTTTGTGTGTTCATACGATATTGTGCATAACAACTTGATTGATTTCTTCTTATCATATATCGCAGTACTGCCAAAATATGGAGGGCTTGCAAAATTATGCCTCAACGAGAGAGGAACTATAACAGAGGTATGTATAATTCTTCTCTGTGCATCATCTCAGCTACTATTTAATCTATACTTCATAACTCAAATTGATTTAAACCAGACCTCGGCCAAAGATCATGTAAAGATGGAAATCCATCGACTGGGTGAAGATCATTTCTGCTCTGGATCATCATTTGTCCCAAGAGTTCGTGGCTTGCATGAAGATGATGGGTGGCTAATTTCTTTTGTACATGACGAAGTAACGAATACATCGCAGGCAAGTTTTCATGGCAACACGACATATATACACCCCAGTTTCCATATAAAAGACATGTGAGTCGAATTGTGAAGTTTTCTGCCCTATATCGCAGGTGCACATTATTGACACCCAAAGATTTGAAGGTCCTCCTGTTGCCAAAATAACATTGCCACACAGAGTTCCCTATGGCTTTCATGGAACTTTTGTCCATAGCAACATAGAAGAGCAACACATGTGAGTTGGCCTTCAATAGTTGTTTTCAACAATATTGTCGTATGCGTGTTTCATTCTTCTTGAAGGCATTGTCTTGGTGACCCAACTGATACATGGACAGATCGATGGTTGTTGGTATGTGTCCTTTTGTAAGTGTAGCTCTTTGTCGCACAAACGATGGTGGGATTTGCCAATGTTACCCACTGCATGTCATATTCTTACCTTTTGTAAGTAGTTTGGCTTCGAAGTCTTAGATGTCATTTGAATAAAATTTGGTCGTGTGCATAGCTTTGCGTCGGATGCCGACTGCTGGGCTGGATGCCCGGATACATGATGCTCTACATCTGGATTTTGCATGTATCTTGGGGACAATCTTATCTCATTGTCAGCACGACGACAAATGACTGTCTCCAGCTCCAGTGCGGAGGCAGTATACAACGGCCGTTTCCGATTCATGTTGGGTACTATAGCTTTTGCAGGAGCTTTGACGACCAATGTCGAGTGCCACCATTGGCTATCGTGACAATGTCAGTGTCGTTTACTTGTCCGCTAACCATGTTCAACATCGTCAGACCAAACATATCAAACCATATTCACTTTGTTCAGGAGAAGGTCGCACTTGGCGACGTTCGCGTGTTACATGTGCCCTCCTCTCAGTTCAGACATTCTCACCAAGGGCTTACCTACTGCTCTCATTCAATAGTTTTGATCCAGTCTTCGGGTCGAGTCTTCTCCCTGTTCAGACTGCAGGGGCATGTTAGAGTCTAGTACACCGGTGGCACACCATCTTGGAGTTCACACAAAGCTATCTCCACGTCGATAGTTTCCATGTATATTTATGTACTTATGTTGTAAACAAACTCTAAAACCAGCTGATGCTATAAATACATGAGGAGGCTACCCGAGGCATGCATTGGGCCGCCCGGTGTTTTCCCTGCTACAAATCTAAACAAACTAGGGATGGTTTAGCTTTATCTCAACCAACCAAATAGTACAACCAAGTTTATCTAGATACAAGTCTATTCTAACATTCCTACTAAGACCTCATCTGCAATGATGGACTTACAAATGTAGCTTTCCAATTGACGAGGGCAGTTTGTTGAAACCTCAGTGGGAGCCTCCATGGCGTGGCGCATTTTCTTCCTGCGAGAGGAGAAGGTGTAACACCCAAGATGCAATTCTATTCCGATCACGTGATAAATTCATGATTGGGCAGAATCGCATTTTGGATGCATAACTAGATGGATAGCATTACAACATACCATGTACTGAATAGATGAGAATACCAGATAAAGGCTTACACTCGCCACATGCTACAACATGAATATATCAATACATAGCAATCATCATACAAAAGAGCAGGATCCGACTACGGATGAAATCAAACAAAAAAGAAGAATGACATCCACCCTGCTAAACCAGGCCCCCGAATGGGGACCCATCCTATGATCGACGACGAATAAGAAGAACCACTAGTAGAAAAAGGGCCTATAGTCCCGGTTCATAAGGGCCTTTAGTCCCAGTTCGTGAACCGGGACTAAAGGGTCGGTACTAATACCCTCACCCTTTAGTCCCGGTTCTATCCAGAACCGGGACAGATGGGCCTCCACGTGGCCTGTCCGCTGAGCCCAGGCGGGAGGGCCTTTGGTCCCGGTTGGTGGCACCAACCGGGACCAATAGGCATTCACGCGTCAGCGTTTCTTTGGCTCTGGTTTTGTTTTTTTTCAAAAGAGGGGGGGGGGGGTTTGGGGGTTTTGGGGGTTAATTTAGGTGTTTCATATATTGTGCTATAGCTAGCTAATTAATAGAGAAAAGTGTCCTTTCTTTTGTCCGTGCTTGGTCGACGCTACGTACTATACATACGTATAGAGAGGACTAACTAGACATGCTAGCTAGCTAGTAATTAAGCAAACAGAAGATCGTCATGAACATATATATGCATACAGAGAGAAGTGATATCGACCACCTCTCCTTCTCCGAGAGATTGGTCGAACAACAAGTTCTCGTATATCTATCCGACACTACCGCTACATATATATAATAATTATCTTTTACAATACGGACGCGTGGTCCACATAGTATTCCCGCCTTCAGCGATCACATAGTCAAGAAAGAATGCCGCCAATTCCTCTTGAATTGCTCGCATGCGATCTGGTGCTAGGAGTTCATCCGCTGCTGAAACATCTAATTTTAAGAAAGGGTCAATACATACATATATATATATATATATATATATATATATATATATATATATATATATATATATATATATATATATATATATATATATATATATATATATATATATGATAGTATATGAGACATGTGGGGTAACTACCACCGGGTGGTAGGATGGATTTTCCCTAGGACAAATGTTTCCTACAAGCAGTGGTAGTTACCACCACTTGCGTTTTGTATGTTGTATGTAGTATCTGTCAAAACCGAGAGTACGTACGTGTATTATGTAGTATATAACAATGATTAGGTAGTATATATACTAATTTTTAGGTAGTATGTACCATTTTTTGAGTATGCTCTTTTTTACGTACAAATATGTACGTATTTTACAAATATAACAAAAACTATGGGCTCATATGCAATTTTTTCATGTAACTTGCTTTGAAATATCTTAAATATAGTATATGAACATATTTAAAATAATAAAATTGTATATATAGTACCATATGATAGTATATGAGACATGTGGGTAACTACCACGGGTGGTAGGATGGATTTTCCTATATATATATATATATATATATATATATATATATATATATATATATATATATATATATATATATATATATGAATGAATGAAACTCAACACAAATGATGGTAATAAAATAAAATTGTGAATATTTTTATTTACGCACTTCAAATTGTTTGTCGGAGTAGCCCCTCTCACAGGTCGTGTGGCGGATGGACTCGCAAACGTAGTATCCACAGAAATCATTCCCTTGTTCCTGCCACAACCACTTTACAAGAAACAGAGGTCAATCAAACTGATAATTATATATAGCAAGCACATGCTAAATGGTATTGATGAAACTAGCGCTTGAATCACTAGGAGATGCGCGTGGAATATGCTACTATATAGTACTTACTTTGGTGTCTAAATTGCAGCTTCTTCGGTAGTCCCGAGCTTTTTGGTGAATTTTCCCAAGCCCTGCCATACAAAAAAACAATTACTTGATATCAGAAATGAACAAAGTTGCTGATATGGTGGATAATGATCGATTTAACTTACTTCTCGAGCAATTCAGTCATTTCCGCATACTCCTTGGGATCTTTTCGTCTCGAGTCTAAGACAGTTACTACTCCTGCTCA